>JANTOQ010697564.1:0-10106 GCA_027564595.1 Bythotiara depressa
GTTTTTTAACACATTTTTACTATCCTTTTTGTGAATCGGAACTACATTAGCTTTCTTTCATTGATCAGGATAAAAACCAGAATTTAATGCTGTTCTAAAAATTATCAATAAAGGAGGAAATATGGCATTGTCACATATTTTTAACATTCGTATTGAAATAACTGAAATATTGTCAATGAAAAATGACTTGACATCACTCCAGGCCTGCAAATGGATCCTCTGCATGTCACTTTAGTGCCTGGGGAGGCCTTACAGGTGTTGTTTTGAAAATCTCGACTTACACAAAGATTCGGCGTGAAAAAGTTTCGTACCCATCAGAATTTTGACGAATAGAGTATCGGACCTCATTTTGTCCAAACTTTGTCACGTCGAAACCTTTCGCATGTAATGTTAGGTCCGCGTAGTCACTTTCCTCCGTTTAGTAAACATGGTGTCTAGGTGAAGCAGATGGGGAGCTAGATTTTCTACTTGTTTATAAAGAAATGGTGATGGAACATTCAAGTGCTGACACGTTCTACACGCTTTTTTATACAAGATTACACTTTATAAAGCCTGATTTCCATTCAGTGGAATTTTCTGCGCGACCTTGATTCATTTTCTTGTTTTCGCGCGGAACATTTTGCTTAGAGGAAGTCATGCTTAAGTACGCGGAAAATGGGTCAAATTTAAGACCAATTTTAATTAAGAACAATCTCAGGCTCAGCGATCTAGAGGTTCAAGACAGAAAAATAATCTCTTCATCCTCCTTCTATTCTTCATGATCCTCATCAACCTGTTTCCGAAGAGGTTTGTCACCACGGGGGAGGATTCACGGTATACCGCTTCATTAATGATGTTCCCACAAGACGAATAGACACTTCCGGATTCCATTAAATATTTTCGTCGATGTCAGATTCGTGTTTCTCGTCCAAAATATTGCCGGTGTGGAAAATTTCAGATCCCTACGGTAAATAGAAAGGTTGTTTTGGCTACGCCCCCTCCTCGGTTAAAGCCTACTTATATTCAAACTATTCATGGTTCGCCTCGTTCTGGTGCAAACTCATAGTTTTCAAATAGTTACAAAACGTTATGTACTTGCTGTTCTATTCAGCTTAGATATATCTTGAGACGAGAAATCTAAATTTGAAATCCATTTTTTCATAAAACTAGAGAAAATTGTCGTGTCAAGTCATTTATCACGGTTATGACGTCAATTCGGGAAGTTTCTATTAATTCTCGCGACTCGAAAAAGGTGTGATTCCTTTCTATTGTAGAAATGGTGTCTACTTTTCTTCAATCGAATTTTTACGCATCACGCGAATTAATTCGCCTAGTGGAAATCAAGCTTAACACAGGAAAAATTATTAACGAGGTTAAAAAAACCCAAAGAGATTGATGTTTCGTTGAATCATTATATTGCGTAAGGAAAAATAAACATTGGGTTTAAATTTGGTTGTTTCAAGGATGTATATATGTTAATAAAGTTATCTCGAGATTATCTTGGAGTTTACTCAGTAATCACTATACAAATAACACCCGAGAACACGGAAATAGGTTTTCCTAATACAATTTAAAACACACAAGAAATAAAAACACAGCCAGTTGGCTAACTACACGTTCGGTTTTGATTGAGTTTTTCTTGTGTTCATTAACATTAAGAACAATATTATATTCAGATTATCTTTGCTTTTCCTGGTAATCAAAATTAAAACCCGATATCTAAGAATTGAGTTTTCCTCATACAATTTTACACGTTTTTTTAAGTCAGATCACTAAAGGCGGACTTACACTACCAAATTTTATTTGATGTAAACAAGTTCAGGTCTGATGAATATAATAGGGGCTCATAGGATTAGCAACCCTATTCCACGGGAGCTCTTTTGAACTTTTGATAATCTAACTTCAATAAAGGTAAAACGGCATAAATAAGAGTAAAAAAGTCATAGTAAAACATAATATCAGTTCATAGTTTTGTGAGTTCTGATATACCACGTCTTCAAAACAATACCACTGCTCAAAACCAACTTTAGCTACCATCATGAAACTTTCCAAAAATGTTTAAAAATAAAAGCTAGTATGATAGATGGAGTTTCAAGATCATGGATATAGTAGAAATTGTTTTATTGAACAAATAACATTAGCGCGGGCAAAATATCCCTCCCGTGGAATAGGGTTAAAGCAGTCTAGAAAGGTTTGACCGGTATTTTAGAGCATATACACTACCAAATTATGTTTGAACACAGCAAGGATATATCCTTGTACACCACTTTGATCACATAAAATATGATAGTGTAAGTCCGCCTTAACGTCATTTTGGGATTTTCCGTAACACAAAAAAAATCACTTCAGGTTATTTTTGGTTACTCCTTGAAAACCTATTCAAAACCAAAAACCAAAAACCTTAACTTTGGATTTCCACCGCAAGAAAGAGTGTTAACCCTTTAATGCATAATGTCCCCCGGAAATAAATAAAATCATTGGTTATTTCGTTGCTATTTTGCTTTTTCCAGGGGGTTAATTATTGGAAATGTAATGGAAAATAAATTTGATAAAATCTGATAAGACCCCCTGGTTCCTCATAAAATTATTAAGGTTTCCAATGGGAAGTTTATATAACCAGGAGGTACGTTTATGTATTAATGGTTGAATAAAATATAACCACAATAGAACTTTTCACATTAGGTCGAACTTTGAAGTTTGTTTTTATTAAAAACAGACTTCAGATATGGTTCTACGTAAAAAAATATGCTTATAGGATATTTTTCAAGTTTTTAATCCAAACAGATCCGATGTTATGGCTTATGACCTTATCCGGTCAAAGCCTTCTTATCGGTTTAGCAAACCAAGCCTCGTTATGGTAAAGAGCCTCGTTATGATAAAGAGCTTTTGGTTATTTAGTATCTTCTAATAGTTAATAATGCTTCCCTGATTTACTAATAACTCTAAAAAAATTTGTTTGTTTATTTTTTGACAAGGAATCCTAATCGGTAATCTGTTTTTCATTAAAATGTACAGAATATACTTTTAGAAAAGATGACAATATTGCGCAATGTTTTAAGAAAATGAATATTCTCACGAGAAAGTCTCTCTCTCTCTCTGGAAACACGAACAAGTAGTATTATGACAAGTTAAGTGACACACAAGTTGTGGCAATGTGCGGCGTGTTTCCATAAATGGCAGTGTTTTTCGCACAGATAAAAATAAGTATATGTAAACACAATGCATCAAATTTTAATTGAAAACTTAGTTGGAAAAGACATGCTTAGTATCACAATTCACAATTCAAACGCTTTCGCAATGCAGTTATGAAAGCACATTCATAAGAAGATGAATTCCAAACACATCCGCATACAAATGTGGCAATAAATATTTCAAGATATTCATTTTAAAAAGTACAGCTCTTTTCATAAAAATACGGCTCTTTATTCAATTTTTAATTTTGTTATTTTTAATTTATCTTTTTTCTTTTTATTTAGTTTTGTTTTATAGTGGCCCCCAGTGGAAATAATTCCATGCCTTTTTATAGGTTATTATATATTTTATAGGTAAAAAAGGATTAAAAATACAGAGAAGAAATAATTCATAACTCATCGAATCGTTTACTTTGAATAATAAAGTTGATAACAGTTGCGATGATTATTTTGTTAGGGTTGATATAACTATTACTACCATACAAGAAAAGGTTGACGATCGAGGAGCTACTCAATGGTAAGAAATAAATATTATTAGCATGGAGACTGTCAAAGAGTACAAGTCGTTGGGGAGAATAATTTGGGCAAAGAAATAGGAAATGTTCATTTGTTTCAATGACATTTATACCGAAGCAGGCTGGGTTTATAAT
Organism: Bythotiara depressa; assembly: GCA_027564595.1. Classification (NCBI taxonomy): domain Eukaryota; kingdom Metazoa; phylum Cnidaria; class Hydrozoa; order Anthoathecata; family Bythotiaridae; genus Bythotiara; species Bythotiara depressa. The sequence goes on from JANTOQ010697564.1 coordinate 3,821, forward strand.
ATCTTCGAAGTTGTGACCACTTTTATATTCGCGAAAGTGACTGAGAGCAAGACGGAGTCTAGTTAGTAATTTGATGCTTTAGGACGAACAAATTTGAGTAGAGACCGCTTAAAAGACATTAAGGTGGAGAATTTTGAATAATAGGTCAATATGTTGCCATTTTCTGTCATAATAAGGGGAAAAGGTTGCTTTAAAACGTTCTGTTCTATAAGATGGCGATATGCTGGCATGATCTAAATGACGTAATGTTATAAGATAAAGTTCGCGTATCGTGTAAAATATTTTTCAAAAATTCCGGAGCTATATCTGTTCTAATTTTTTAATAAAAGTATAATCTCTTAAACCATTTTCTATCTCTTAAACTTTCTAATCCTAATTCTTCCTAATGTTTTTCACGTAAGGTTCCAAATATAGCACCAGTAATTGCCAAGGGAGGCATTATACTGCACCGACTCAATTTTAGTTAGTAAAATGACACATTAAGGGAATTATCGTAAATTATATCGCCATAATCTAAATGCGGCCAATGAAGAATTTATAAATATTAATTAAGGAATATCTTAGTAAAAAGTTGTAGAGACGTTTAATTAATCCAATTCCTTTATTATTTTCCTTTAGATGAATATTAAAGTTTAGTTTTTTGTCTAAATCCATGCTTAAATGTTTGTGAGCTTCTATGGAAGACACCGCTCTATTATTAAAAGTTAATATTAAAGTAAAATAATTTCTAGTTGAAAACATAAAACATAAATATAGGTGCCAATTATTTTGACCTTGACTGTGGTTACTAATTTAGTCAACCTTGTACCCAGGGTAAACGAGATCCTTGGCACGAGGTTGTAATTTAGCTCGAATAAACTCAAATATGGTATACAGTAGCTGCAGTTACTCCTTCGCTTAACCTCTACGAATATTGTTTAATCACTATCTTGGACAGAGCCTATATGTGTTGACTTTGAAAAGACCAATTTCGATATTCCTAGCTTGCACCAGCTTAAATGGATCCCTACGAAGAAGGGTGATTTTTAATTATAAAGCTCTCGCATGAATGAATGAATAAATCTTATTAAAAGCCAGGAGAAAAATGGTAATTCGGTTTTACCCGCCCTAGCCCAACGGTACCATCCCGTGGCCCGGCCCCTTTGACCCTTGGGCCTCAATAAAACTGTGCCATCCAGACAGGAAAGTAAACCTTTAACACTCCTCCTTGGAGGTTTTGTAGTTTAAATTACGTTAGTTGACCATCATCTGCTGATTTAATTTAACGTGTTACATAAAAAGAAGTAAACAAGAACACACGAGGTAACTGCTTTCAGATTTTTGTAGGGATTTAGTAAACTACGGAATACGGAACTCGGCATCGGAACCCGGAATTGGAATTGGAATTGGAATCGGTTTAAAAAAATTTCGTACAAAATTTCGCGGGGTTTTATTTTCACATTTGTTATTGCTTTTAACATTTCGATACATAATTTCACACATATTTTGCGATTTAGGACAATTTGTTACTGTTACTGTTAGATACATTTAGATATCACTAAGACATTGTTTACAGAATTTCTAGTAATTTGATGCATTTTAATAACGGTCATGCAGACGCTGTCATCACATGTAATGACGCAGCAGAGCATAGTTATTCAACACCGGTAAGCGACTGCCTTTTAAATCGAACTATCGTTACGTGTCAGCTAACTCGATGTCCGCTAACTCAGCATCTCGCTATCTGGAACAAATCTATCTGGTCCTCCAGATAAACTTTTATTTTGTACTTCTTTTATTTGTGCCTATTTTGTACCTCTTAGTTTCTTAACTTGATTTTATTTTGCTGAAAACAGTATTAGAAGTATATAGTTGAAGAAAGATCTCCTCAATCTTACGTTTGGGCACCTGTTGCTAGTAAACAATAATCTGTAATTTTTTTAATTTTCTGTATTTTACAGAAAGTTTTTAAATTCGAAATAGGCAAAGGTGTATTAGTATGATGCCAGAGGTAAAATTGTAGCTGATAGGAATTTCATGTTTAATCCTTTTTAGCCTGGGCCATTTGGACCGCTTATTTGGCCTGGGGGATAAATTTACCCCCCACCCCCCGCCCCTCCCCCACTTTATTTCAAAACCAGAAATACAAATGTAAATGAAAATTGGTACAGTAGTAGTCCATGATATAAAGTTTTTATATAAAAATTGGGACCTAGTCACGTGACTAGCATGATGATGTCAACAATATTTGAATATTCAATATTTAGGCTGTTATTAGTTTAGCTTTGTTTTTTTGTTTCGCCGTTGAAAATATTTACAAATCATAATATACACAAAATCTACTAAAATGCTATAAAGAACACTATTTACACAAACATAAATTATTTACATTTCTGACAGAGACTGACCACGCACATGTTTAACTCAACTATAAAATACTATTAATTTATAAAGGAAAAAAGTTATGGTTGTTAAAACGTTACTTTCTAATAGGTTTGTTTATTATTCTTGTTGAGTAGTTTCCGTTTAATAATTGTCTTAAAAACTGGAAAAATGAGCTGATTTTTTTTTGTCTCTTCATCCAAGAACCTATTCCGTAAATATGGTCCTAGTTACACTTGCTCTTAATGGATTGTGTTTTGAGTTTCTTTTAGGATGTTTATGATGTATGTTATATTAGCAAATTTCTCTTTGAACAGAACTGGTGAAGAATTGTTTTTACATTTGAAAATGAGAGAAGCATAGATTGATAAATGTCAAACTGGTAAATATTTAAAGCTTTTAGAGACTTTAGGAGCGGTCTTGCAGGAGAAAATACGTCTTGGTTATAAATAATTCTGCTCGCATGGTTTTGTTGTTTGTGAAGTTTTCTAAGCTGAGTTTGATTAGTAATTAAGATAGGAATTAATAAAATTATTCTTTAGACGGTAACTAAACTTCCTGTCATTGCATAAGTTTGGTAAATATCAGCCATTTGCTTTTTAACTTATTAATCAAATATTTTATGTCCTCCGTCTGGAACTAGTTTTGTGACGTCACAATGAACTTCACATTTGCAATACTACCTCCTCTTGATAACTTATGCCATCGTACAAAGCTTCATAACGTTTTGTCAAGCGGTTGCAAAGTTATACAAAATAAATTTAGCAGTTTTTTCTTTCCCTCATATGACGTCATAGCTGAAATTAGTGTCATTCTCAAAAAGTTAATACTTAGGTAGAATATTTAGAATTGCTGCTAAGAGTAAAAAAATGCCAATTTTAACATTGAATATCTCAGGCGGTGTTCCTCATTTTTCAAGCTCTTTAATCTTGAAAAGTTTATTTTTGACTGGACTTCTCTCTTTTTTTTCTATTCAAAAATCATAAATTACATTAAACAAACACTATATAAAAATAAAAATAAAATAAAATAAAAACATGGACTGAAAACGTACACAGTACTAACAAAACATTACATACATTTAAAGGCAGCAGTCCCTGCAAGGCACAAAAGGTGATATCGTCAGGAAATACTTCTCTTTTAATATTTTTTTTGCGTTAAACAGCATTCCTATATTTAAAAAAATTTTATTTTCAATTTTGTGAGTGTGATTCCTCCAGGTTATATTTTCAAATATTAAAATAAAATAAAAATTTAAAATACCGGCCAAACCTTTCTAGACCGCCTTAAATCTATTTTCTTCAGTTTGAAGACCTGTTAATCCTAGTTTCCCCTATTATATTCATCAGACGCGAGCTTGTTTACATCAAATAAAATTTGATAGTGTTTGTCCGCCTTAACCCAATTCGATTTTTAAATATTAGGATTATCATGAATTTTTTTGGCGCGGATGGGTTGTTGTATTATTTATGTTAGTTGATGTTTCATCTTTTCATTGTTTCTTTCTCCTTTCTAATTTAAAATAACTAACATATAAAAATAATTGACAGCTAGAATTTTTATCAGATGAATGAACCATTATTTTTTTTGAATAATAAATTACAGTACTGTGAAAATGTTGCTTAACATCGTGATGTTGCTTAAAATCGTGTTTGTATAATGAGAGTCCGTCACGATCCACGATACGATCGAGAGAGTAATTAATTATACTACGATTTTCATAATATTTATAAACTTATGCGCGGGGTATCTACCGTTGCGGCTTGATACTGTTTTCCTAGAAGGCTAAATGTAGCTGGGTGCGGATTATACGATGTGCGGCTTATATATACGGTAGCAGCCAAGGCCAAAAATACATAGAAACAACCAAATTAATGAAATTAATCAATAAAATTGATGACCACTGTGATTTCTACGATGACAGTTACAAATCTAATAATGATTTATTTAGTGAAACCGGTGACGATAGAGATGGAGATGAGGATGATTGATATTTTTTACTGATGCTAAAAGTTTTGTGTTATTATTAGTGCCTTTTGACGATTTCCTGCAATATCAGGGGATTAACATCAAAAAACGTCCGATCAAATTAAAATAAGGTTCTAATCTTTATAGAATGTTTCTTTTGTAGTTTTTATGTAATAAACCAAGGAGGTAATTAATTGTTTACACAAAAATAGATCATATCTTACTTGATGATAAAAATAGACTTTTAATTATAATTTGTTTAATTAACCCTCTGAAATTTTGAGGTTTAAAGTCCATTATCTCATGAACCAAGAGTTTTAGATATATAGGGTTTACATGCATTTTGTTGCATTTTTAATGAGGTACCTCTAGGCATAATTATTTTCACATTTCCGCGAACTTCAATTTTTGGTTACTGGGACGACCATTACGTGACTTTAACGACAAAATAAGGACATTTTATGGCAAAATCAGCCCGTTTACCTAACTTTTTAAAAATCAGCCTCCAAATATTGACTAGAAACAATTGTTCTCATTTATTCCATCAAACGTCGACCCTTCTCCCTCCGGACAAATAGAGCTGTTCTAGCGAAGTGACGAATTTGGTCCTACAGTAAAATGCGCTGTTCTAAAGATCAGGTTTCCGTCTCCTGGCAAAGTTTCCACTCTCCTGGCAGATTGAGGTTTGCTATTAGCTGTTCTAAGAGTGGCACTTAATGGTTCTTATGGAAAAGTAATCGTGTATAGCTAGAAAATCCTACAAATTAGCATGAAAAATACATGCAGGAGGAGAACCTGAACACTCGCATATGATAATAGTATCAATGATTGGTTTTCTGTTCATAACAGTTTATGGGCATACCGGAAAAGTGGGACCCGGGACCCTTGAGGTGGAACCCGGGACCCGGGACCCTGTTAAAAATTAAAAATTTGCGGACTATAGCCTCGGCATTTGTACCAACGAACTTTGGCCCACAATCCATTTTTATCATTTTTATCAATAAAAATAATGAATAAACATGCCGAATATGATTTAAATAACAACACCTTGCTTCAGGTGGTATTTTAAATAACACGCCCACCACGCCAACGTGGTAATAGTAATAAAAACATGTTGAATAATATGATTAAATTCACTGTGTTCTTTTTCAGACACTGTTTTAGGTAGTGCGATCTTGGTGCGATCGATCAATTCTGTAACCTCTATTAAAGTGAATAATCGTAGATAAATAGGCCCTTTTTACCACCCCCGCGAAGATGTTCTGACCTCAGCATAAACTTTTTTTCTTTCGTTACTAACGAAAATATCTGCTGCTGATGAAGCAAAGTTTTATTCGTGTAATGGCATTATCTTTAATTTGACCATTGAAGCCTTCCTAAATGTACGATTTGCAAAACCCCAATAAATATCTCAATGCATTGCATCAGTTTATTAATGAATTATTAATAGCTTGGACAACGATTGTAAAATGTTATAAAGACTTCCCATATTTAAAAAAAGAGTAGAAACTAAACTACTTATGGAAAAAATCGAAAATGATGTTGGGCTTTTTGGGGGATTTTACATTTTTTTTCTTACATGTTTTGATTGTCAAATTAAAAGTTTAAACTTGTTTTTCTCCGAAGCATTTTTTAGCAAAATGTGATGTGTTTTTGTATTACCCTTTGATAACCCTTCGTCGTAAAAGTTTTAAGTTAAGACCATTGAAAAGAGCACAGTCGGTTCTATAATAGACTGCCTCAGTTTTTTGAAAAACCTCTTCAATGGAGAGAGCGGCACGTTTTTTAATGAAAATTGTGTGTAAAAACCAAAGACCAAATAAGCGCAAGGTAAAAGGAAAATATAAATTTCCCTTCAAAAATTAAACCAAATGCAGAAATTTCTGTAGAATTGAGAGTTAAAAAAAATGCATTTTTCTGCAAAACGACGTTGCTTATATTTTTTTCAAGTGTGCCA
>JANTOQ010697675.1:0-10106 GCA_027564595.1 Bythotiara depressa
AATTTTTTAAATTATGGCTAAGAAGGAGAATTTTCCAATTTACTTACTATACATAAAAGGATACAAGTGCCCTTAAGGTAGTAGTTATTTTTACCCATAATCATTCATTTATGCCGTAGTGAATGGTTAGCAGAAAAAATTAATCAAAATGAGTTACATTAATTACGGTTGCTTCAGAATGGGAAGGAATAGTATGTTAAGTTGTCTGGAAATGGAGAAGTCTATGAACTAACTATGAACGGATATAGTGAGAACAAAGCAAAGAAAGATGTTTTAAGAGCTAACGGGAGGGACCAGAACAATGAATTGGGATTAAAATGAATTGGAAAAACTGCCAATTAAGATACCCTCTGTATCTTCATATTTTTTAACATTCTTTTTACATATTTTCTTAGTTTTGGGGCTATTGTGCCTAATTATAACTTAATTTATAACCTAATTTATGGCCATTTTCATGTGTTATCTAATCATTATGTAACAATTGGACATAAATATTTCCATAAAAAGTTAAATCAAAACTTAAACAGTATCATCAACACTTAAACAGTATCCTTAATAAAGTTGAATTGGTGAGGTTATTTTTACAGGATAAAGTTGTACACTTATACAGAATCACAGAAAGTCACATTAACGTATCTATAATAGACACTGAGGTAGCTGTAAATGAGTATAACATCGAATGTAAGGAAAAAGGAACACATGGAGGTGTGCTCTGTTATATACGAAATGATAAACTACCAGCACATAATAGATCTTGAAAGGGGTGCTATTGAAGCTATATGGATCGTTATTATTATTGCCAACTCAAGATCTATATTGATTTGCATTGTATAAAGACTCCCTGACTCATCATCCTACAACGACAAACATTTCTCATCAAAGTTTCAAGATTTGTTAGACAGGGTTATAAGTGAGAACAAACAAACATCATTGCTGGTGATCTTACCTGTGATTTTCTTGTAACAAAAGACCACAATGATATAAAGCATATTATTTGTGTTATTCGGCTTTAAACAACTATTAAAACAAGCTTACAAGAATTACTTCCCACTCAAAGACACTAATCAACTTATTCTTAACTACTAACAAAGAAAATATAGTTGACACAATTGTATATCTGAATTCCTTTAGTGACCATGACCTAACAGGAATTGTAAGAAAGATTAATACACAAAAGTATAAACCACATAAGATTGTTAAATGTGACTTTTCCAATTATGATCCAGAGGCTTTTAAAAGTGACCTGTCCAAAGTTGATTGGGAAAAGGAACCTACCGAAGGAGATCTCAACTGTGTGTGAAGATTTAAAAATCTTCTCACTAATGCCATAAGTGTACATGCACCTTTAATATAAAAATTCATGACAGGGAGATCCTGTCCTTGGTTGACGAAAGAAATAAAGGACGACATGCACACTCAAGATTACTATCTATGCCGAGCAAGACGTACTAATGTAGAAATAGATTGGTCAACCTACAAACATTTATGAAACACAGTTACTGTTTGTATCAAAAAGGCTAAAGCGAACCACTGCTGTAACATCATAAGAAACAACATAGACTCACTTGCTGAAAGAATTCTGGAAAAACATCAAAAGCTTTACTAAATCAAATGTAATGACTGTTGGTGGAAAATCTACCAGTGACAAAACGGTAATAGAAAATGGTTACTGTACTATCTTTACAACAGTTGTCTCAAAACTCCAAACACAAGCCATTTCCATAAGCGATTCTACATGGAAATTATTCGACAATGAATACTCTATATAAAAAATAAACCAACCCAAAACTAATTTTTGTTTCAAACGAGTTCCTAAGCAAACCGCAGAAAAGCTATTGAAAACAATAAAAGTCTCTAAATCAGCAGGTCCAGACAATACCCCAGGTTCCATGATTAAAGACGCTTATCCAATATTATTGAAACCAATTTGTTATCTTGCAAATCTCAGTCTCCAAAAAGGTGTGTTCCTGAATGTTGAAAAGATGGCAAAAATCACACCAATTTGCAAATCTGATAAGTGATCATCACTGGATAATTATCTACCAATATCAGTGCTACTGTAAACGTATTCTCAAAAATCTTAGAAAAAGTAGTTTATCATCAACTTGTAGAGTACTTGGAAGAAAACAAGTTACTAAATGATAAAAAATATGGTTTCCATCGAGGAAGATCCACTCAAGTTGCAGTTGTTTACTTGAATGAGTACATATGTAAGAACATGGCACAGGCACATTATACCTAGACCTGAAAAGAGCATTTGACACAGTCAACCATGCATGTCTGTTGAGCAAATCCACACATTATGGTATTAAAAACACTGAACATCAATGGTACACTGATTATCTGTTTGCAGGAACACAATATGTAATATATGATCAAATAACATAAAATATCTAATATATTAACCATGGTGTACCACAACGTTCTATCCTGGGACCACTCCTGTTTGTGATACTTATAAACGACGTTTCAATATGTTTGAAAAAATGTATGCAGAAGATATCGTAATTTTTTATTCCGATAGTAACGTGAAAACAGTAGACGAAATCCTGAATAAACAAGGAGAGTTTATTCTCAGTTGGTTTACTGATAACAACCTTATTGTCATTGTAAATCTTAAAAAGGGTAAAACCAAATTTGTTTTATATGGTACACAACAGACACTAGCACGCCAACCTGAATGTAACGTATCAATATTTGGAACACCTGTTACTAATGTCAAAAAATATGAGTATCTTGGTATTATTTTTGATCAGTATTTAACCAAAATATATCTGGTTGAATAAACCTCTTGAAGCGAATTTGATATAACGTCATGCCTCATGTTGCCCAAAGTATTCACAGGGAAATGATTCAACCAATCATGTTTTACTGCTACCCAGTGTACCTATGCCTGAGTAAAACATCAAATGGGAAACTACAATCACTACAAACATGTGCAAACCAAGTTATTGGGATGAAAGTATGTAACATTAGATGATGTAATAATGTGTTGTAACAAAAAGATTGTTGTTTTTAAAAAATTACACGCGATAGGTCCAAAAGCTGAACAAATAAAGTTCCAGCAATTCAATCACCAACAAAACATGTGTGGGAATAAATCAAAATTGATAATCCCAAAAGTAAAAACTGAAGCTGGATGAAAATCTATTATTATGGTTCAAGGAGAGAAAAATTGTTCAACTTACTTCCTACTGAGATTCGCAATGAGATATCATCGTGTAATTTACTTCCTACTGAGATTCACAATGAGATATCATCGTGAAATTTTAGGAGGAAGGTGAAAAATCGTAGCTTCCAGTAGGCGTACCCCAGTGAGCAGATTGTATTTGATAAAAGACACATTTAGTTCATCGACTTGACTTTTTAAATCTGTATTAACTTTTAACTATTTTAATATTATATGTTCAACAGATCCTTCATTTACAGCAGACTCGTATATAAGTATGAAGAAACTTTTTAACCTGTATAAATATGTATGTATATACCTTAAAAACTATTTCAACCTATGCCACCATAAAGAGGATTTTGGTTGAATGGGTTTACTTTACAACAAGCCATTGGAAGTCTCCTTGTGATGGCATAGGTGAAATGATTGACTGCTAAAGCAATCCCTCACAATTGATCAGCAGATTTTGACTCTTGATTATTATCTTAAGATTGAAAAAATAAATGAAGAACAGTACCAGTAACTCAGAGTTATTTCTTTCCATTGTCTTCTTCAGAGTTATTTCTTTCCATTGTCTTCTTCAGAAATAGCATATAAAAGGCGTAGTGAGGATACAAATTATGCTGGAAAAAAAAACTACTTCATATCTACCTGCTCAGAGGTTAATTTCATGGTTTTCGCATCCTTTTCGGAAATCTATTGGTCATTTTTTAATTCCATGCCATCAAAAACATATAAATTCTAACACAGATAGAACTCGTGTTATAAAGAAATTTGTAATTCAAAATGGCAGAAATAAGGGTTGTGTTTTACGCATATGGCCCAAAAAGCCAAAAGCATATCTTGAGAACTGTTTGGAATCTCTAAGGCTGAAATTTTGAGATCTGCTTGGTTTTGGCAGAATATTCTATTATTGAAAAAATCAGCAAATTCTGTGACACAAGGGTTGCATGGCATGGTTGATATGATACAGAATTACTGTGTGTAAACATGACTTTACAGAGTACGTATTCAAATTATTAACTTATATACACATAGTATGATGATAGAAGAAAACACCAGTCAAAATCATATTTGTGACACATTTAAAAATATGTAAATACTTTTCTGCTAAACTCTTTTACTTAGTACTTTATCAGAAGAATATATTTTCTGACCATTTGCTTGAAAGATTATTCAGGGGAAAATAGGCTCTTTTCGCAATTTTGAGCTTCTTTTGGTTTTCTTTAAATGTTTATAGTCACATAAATTGCAAAGTCTCTTCCTTCTCTTCAACATAATTTCTAACAAAATGTTTTATACAAAATAGGAAATCAGATTTCAAATGAATGTATGAAATTTTCTCACTGAATTTCAGACAAATACTTTAACATAGATTACACAAGGAGCTATCAATACATACTTCGCTAATACATCAGCATCCATGTTGAAATCATCTGTAGTGGTTGTATATCCTATGATAAAAAGTTGTATAGTTAACACATAATGAATGTGTGAACCAACAAAATAAAAACCAACGCCAGTAGTGTGAATCTAGCAAAAATAATGACGGCAATTTTTGCTGTCGTAATTCCTAAAGGCTACAGCATAACATCAGAATTTTTTCCCATTGTAATATGGAGAACCTACCGCAAAAAGGAATGCACTACAGCGCTTCTAATGATGAAAACTACAGTACATCTGCACTACAGCGATTCTAATGATGAAAACTACAGTACATCTAGTATACAATTTACCTTCAACATTTATGATGTCAGTTTAAACTTCAGATTGTTCAGTATTACTTTCATTTTTATTATTATAATTTTTACAGAAAAACTACTGTCAAAACACAATGTGAGGTTAAGTGAGAAGGTAAGCCAGCGAATTATAAAAAAGGAAATGTATATTACAGTAGCCGAACAAACTTTATGCTCAACTTTGTGCTCAGACTTTATCTTCTTATTTAAGGCTAAATCAGTGAGTGGCAAGGAGGTTTTAAATACACTTGTTTATTTTTTTGTTTAGCATTGGAACATGGGATCATGTGAAAATACCGATGGCAATTTTTTGCTATCGTAAATTGAAAGACGGATGGCATTGCCGAATGCCATTGTGGATTCAGAGGGCTGCAACACTGTGAAAATGTGTATGAAAATATTATTATATAACACAATCTTTCAATATAAAACTCTTTATAAAAACAATAATCTTTTTAACATCATGTTTAGAAAAATTCTATGTACTTCACAACAACCTGGCAGTAAACAATTGCATGCATGGCATGGCTGTATATGGAATAAATAAGAGTTAGCAATAATTCTTTAAAAATTATACACTATATCCCAATACAGTACACAAATATTGTATATTTATTTGTTTAGCATTTTCTGGTGATTATTAACAAGATAATGCTATCACTCATTTTGATAATTAATAATAATAAACTAATTAACAACAATTTTTAATTACCATGTCCTCTAATATCAATTGCTACTGTTCGGCAATCACACATTGAACAGATCTGTTTCTACAAAAATAATTAATCATATACATTAATTATGGATTACAGACATTGAAATTCGGGATGGCAATTGCTGTCACAAAAAGCAAGTCCATGGCGGCAATTATTTGCCATCTCAAAACTACCCAACGCTCACTTTTCTTCAACCAAATAAAATTATTTATGCAAAATGGTGTTGAAGAAAGTTCCCTTCACATTGCTGTTTTAACACTAATACAGCCATCGGGAATTGTCTCGGCATTCGGCAACTGCCGATTGGATTTGCCTTATTTAATATTTGCCTCAGTAAAATTTTTTTTCAGGGTTTGAATTAAGCGATCGTGAACTGGACTTTGCATTCCTAAATTCTCCTAACATTTAAAAATCGTGATCCATCTGCATGTTATTTTCTAGTAATTTTTCTTTACTAGCACTACAGAATATCGCTTCTCAAGATATTTCAATTTTATCTTTGCTTGTCAATGCTATGTCATATACCAAAATACCCTTCTTTTTGTGTTTTAAAAAAGTATTCATTAAGTTTGTTTATGTGATATAATATAATACTAAAACTGTAATTCCTTTGGGTCTTTTTTTGCTTCTTCACATGCAAAAATTAGATTTACGTAACAATAAAAAATGTAATACTTGGTTTCTATTACACACAATACTATCGTAGTGGTTCTTTCACTCTTTCACATGTTCCTTATGCAATATTTTCTTTGAAAAAATTAAATCTTAAAATATTTGCAGAACAGAATAATCTAGCTTGTGTATATTTCTTTCTTTCTAGAATTTTTCCATTGAACGATTGCAGGATTTTAAAACAAAGTTAACAGTAACTTGGCTGGATTTCCACAGCCTTGACATAAGTAGTCTTCAACAATATTCTTTTTTAAAGCTAACATGTATTGCTGTTAACTTTCTAAAGTAAGAAAATCATAGTAGCGGCCGTAAAGGTCACTCACGATAGCCTCTTAAATGTATAATATCATAATAATGGCTGTAAAAAATCACTGATGATAGCTTTTGAAAGATATAAAAATAGTTAGGAATAGCCGTAAAAGTCACTCATGACAGCTCTTGAAAGCTAGAAAATCATATTGTCTGCTATAAATATTATGCACACTGACAAAAACGAACATTAAAACATGATTTTACAGTGATCTTACGTGCTACAAACAAATATGTCTTACATTAAAAAACTGTTTTACTGCAATGGAATGAATCATTCTTATAATAAAACATGATTTTACTGCTATTTTACATGATATAAACGAAGAATTATTATGTTAAAACATGGTTTTACTGTGATTTACATTCTACGAACAAAGAGTTCTTACCATAAAAATTGTGTTACTCTGATTTTTCATGACGTGAAGGAAGATTTCTTATACATTAAAACATGGTTTTACAGCAATTTTACGAGCTACAAAATGAAGATTTCTTACATTAAAAATCTATTTTACTGTGACTTTACATAACAGGAACGAATAATTATAATGTTAAAACATGCTTTTATGGGATTTTACGTGCCACGAAGGAAGGTTTCTTCACTCCAGCTGCTTGTAAAAACATCCTACTATGGAGTTTATGTCCAATGAACATAAAATGTTTATTTTGACCCTGTTAAAACCAGGCAGAACAATGAGTTGATCTCTCATCATTTTTAGGAGATTGTTTTTTCTCTTTTCTGAGAAATTTAAAATAACTGACAGGTATGTTTATACAACGGCAGTTGGAGTTTTTATCAGATGAATGAACTATTGTTTTTTTGAAGAATAAACTACTATATATTATATTTTTATGTAGAAATGAGACAATAAATTTATAAAGGAAGACAAGAAAATTAAGTTTTTATTTTGTGTGAAAAATATGTGTATAAAATATTTAAGGTCAGTTTATCATAGAGTATCACAAATTACTTTTAGTAACATTATAACCATATTGAAAAAGAATGATGGCAGTAAAAAGTATTAGAAAGTGAATTTAAATTAAAAATAATATATATCAGTGTAATAATATATCTCAGTGTATCAGGGTTTTCCACTAATTACTTTACTTTACATATTGTCTTTGGCAGTTTTAGAATACAGAATACTGAGAACGTTCTCGGCAATTGCCGACGTAATTTGGTTAATATGACTGTAGCCTAGGCAATAATTTTGCCGACTGAAAAAAGTTTAAATCCCGATGGTTGCTAATATGAAGATAAATTAAATTGAAAACTAAATTCACAACAATTTCAGCATGCTAGATATGAAGTAAAATGAGTTAAAATTAAGTTCAAAATATAAGTTATTTATCACGTTTATCACTAAAAAGAAAAGTATGCACGTCTGCTTCCTGAACTGTCTAGTACTTCTACAGTACTTCTACACAAAAAAGGCCTTAAATTTCATACTCGACTTATATACAGTGTATACTTCTAGAAATGTTTTGAAGTCCATTTTTAGGTGTAGAAGACATGTTAAAAGCTTCAACTCATTGGCCTTAATCAATGACAATTTCGTAGACATCTATGTCAGAGTCATGATGAAGCAAAGCTTGCTCTGGCGTGAACCTTCCATTCTAAAGTGCACATGGTGGCAGGGGGTTTAAATGTTTTCAATAACTTTATATAATGATTGCTAAACATAAAATGTCACTTAATAGGGTAAGTATCTTTTGTATAAAGTCTAAAAGAAAACAATCCTGCAATGTGTTTAATTTGTTTTTCAATCCAAATGCATTCCCTGCTTTCTATTATTAACACTGGTGTTGATTCCCCAAGTTATATTTTAAATTTCAGTGTCTGAGTTCATAGAAACTATTATGATGCAAGTTCACTCTTCACCACAGTGGTTAATACAGTTTGCTTCATATTCAACACTTCTTAATATTTAAAAAAATGTTGTGAAGGAGTGTTTATTCTTACAATTTTTACATTTCCTGCACATGCTAAATTATTAAATTTGTCTCTTTATGTTCCATAAATATTTTCTTTCAATTTTACAGTAGAATCATTAACGTTATTTCTTTCACACATTTCATTGTTTAATTGTTTCAATTTGGCTACATAATTTTTCTTTACCCACATGTGCAATAAAAGACTTCTCAGAGCAAAAATTTAAAAATGTGTAAATAACTTTTCAAGGTTGCGTACGTCAAGACTGATGTTTTTTGTTACCAATTAAGAGAATAGTGATAAGTAAGTGCCACAAACATAATTATCAACACATTTTCCTTCATAACTAGCACTAAATAAGTCCTGCAAACATAATTTTCAATGCATTTCCCATCGTAACTAGTGCTAAATAATTGCCGGGAATGTAATTTTCAAATAATTTCCCTTCGTAACTAGCACTAAATAAGTACCACATAATTTTCAAATCACTTCATTTTGTATCCAAGTAAGTGCCTCAAACATAATTATCGACATATTTCCCTTCGCAACTAGCACCAAATATGTGCTGCAAAGGTAATTTTCAAATAATTTCCCATTGTATTTGTCAAACCCTGTATCGATAAAAGGAGAATATAGGAAGATCTGAAAGGGCCCTGGGTTATACAGAGGGTATATTATATAGTTAAAATAGGGGGTCAAGTTATACAGAGGATCGGCTTATACACCGGACAATACAGTAAAGTTCTAGTCTTGTTGTTTAAATATTTCAGCAAAGAAAGTTAAGACTGTGAGAGTGGAGCTATGTTCAGATGTTCAGTTCTTGTGTTTGGGGTTCACAAGTTTAAAACGTCCCCCACTTTTCTGCTGCTGTAAACAATTCAAACTATTGAAATTATGCCAGAGAAGTAAAACGTTAAACAATGTAATTTGAAATTGCCGCCGTAATGAGGCATTTTGCTGTCACCTACTACGTAAATGGCCAATCGTGGCGGCAACTTTTTGCTGTCGTAAATTTGATTGAATTTCAATGGCTGCTCTAATTGTTTATGCATGTTCTAGCAAGACATCTTAATCACAATGAACATTCTAGTTACTACAACATGCTTGTATTTAAAAATGCTTACAGAAAAGACGGCCCATGATAGAGCAGAGTGTCCACCTCCATGCAACAATAACAACACTGGGCCTGTTGATCCAGAAAGGTAAACCCTAAAACTCTAAGAATGTGTCAAGGAAACAAGAAATAATATATTATCATATAGTAAAGTATATATATTATGAAGATGGTAATAAAAACTTAAACATTTTATTATGTAAAAATATGTAAATATGCTATTTAAAAGAAAGATATTTTGTTCAATAAAACTGTATTTTTTAATTAGGATTAATTTGTACATCTGGATTCTTTTTTTTTTCAAGTTGGGCAATTGAGTTTAGGCTGACTGTAGTTAATATTTCGTTCATCGTCATCTGCTGCATTTTGTTTCCATATTAAGGTAGCAGAGTACCCTAATTAGTACCACATTTACTATATGATATTTAATTAAATACAATTTAAATCCAAAAAT
>JANTOQ010698008.1:0-10104 GCA_027564595.1 Bythotiara depressa
ATAGAAATTAGTAGATTCCTAGCTTAGAATTCTACAGTTATGAGTTGTAGCCAGTTTTGAAAGTTTTGATGCGTGGTGGCAAAACCTAATCAGAAAAGGCTATAGATATTATTTTTGTAAAAAGTGATTAATTTGACATGTTCACGAAAATATAAATCCTCACAAAGTTATTTGCTCTCAACCAATTCGAGAAATTTAATTTTCGCAAAATGTAATTTTTTTCAACTTGCGAAATTAAATTCCCATGAAGCCACCTTCCAAACCATTGACTAATGTGATTTTGTCCATATTAACTATTTTGATTTCAATTGTCTTGTACAAACTAATCTGAAATAGCAGTCACAGGTCGCCTGTAGCAACTTGTAAAACATTTTATTCTTTTAGTTTTTATGTTCATTTTTAGGACTGTGTCTTTTCTTATTTTACATTACTTTGTCTTTTAAGCTTGTTTAATAATATTGCCTCTTCTCTTTGTAAACTCAAGCTTGTGCTTACAGTCCTCGGTGAGGTTAGGATGGTCTATGCTTACCAAAAACTTCGTTTCTCTGGCATTACAAACATAACAAAGACTCTGCTTGTATACTTTATGATATTCAACTCAAATTCCACACACCGTAGATCCAACGGTTCACATTATGTTAATATCGTGAAAAGATAAATGCACTAGTTTTGTGTTACTTTGTCTATCATGAATGTGGTGCAAAGTCCATCATGAAGCATAATACAGTCAATTCTATACAGTTGACTTTTATATTCAGTATGACATTTTGATGATTTTGTATATTCCTACTGTGTTACATCGTTGAACGGATTATATATTGCTAGACGTGATAAGTAATATAGTCTTATTTACTAATAAATAAGATTTAATAAATAAATACAATTTAATGTTTCTAATTCTTCCGCTTGGATAATTTTTTTAGTATTTTAAATTTCTCATCTGCAATCCAATTTAAAAATAGGTAGCTGGTTAATCTGGTTTCCTGTTTTCCCTTTCAAAGTATAATATTGATATCTTTTATCCGCAGTTACTTTCTTCTTAAAGTCGCCTGATAAATGAATGATTTTCTTATTGTTGTTTTTTATTTATTCCCCACAATGCCATTCGGTACAAAACCAACATAGTGGTAATGACGTGCTATATTGTGATAAAAATAAAGTGATTTTGTCTTTTGTGTTTTTCTATGTTACTTATGTCTCATAATATTTCCTCCTTTGACAAATAACCATAACCAAGTCTTTGTTCATAAAGAGTCATAAACTTTTCCAGATTACTTAATGACTTAGGATCTTAGGTACTTTTGTACTATAGACTGTGTTACCTTACACTTCAGAAGGAGTGGTTACCTGGCTTGCCTCATAACGGGACAGTTTAAGGGCATTGTGACTCACAGTGAAATATGTGCAATTTCCGAAGCTTCTCACGGAAATCCCGCTAGGTTTCTCGCCAACCTCTACTTTCATTCTGGTTCGACAGCGAAGCATATGTTTCATGGTATGTCGTCCTTCTCATGAAGTTCATTGTTTTGTTTACATGGTAATTAGTGGGCCATCAATACGACAGAATAATTCCCAGCAAGTTTCCATATGTGAAATAACTATGTTCATATTTGTCTTGCTTGTCTCAATTACATTTATCTACGTTCCAATGAAAAATATTCTGGACGGTGAGAATCCAGATTATTTTGATGGCGCTTTAAACAAATCAAATGGAGAAACCCTCCAAACAATCATGAAAGAACAGGATTCAAAACCACCATTCTGTCAAGTATACCTCGATTTATAATATTACTCAGTGGGTAGTAGTTTCGAGTTAAACAAAATTTTCTATAAAGTTTCAAATAGTTTATTTCGTAGCATAGCATATCTGGCCTGCAAAATGTTTTTCATTTACATGTAACTAATACGATATCCTTTATGTTAACTCCAAAGTTGTGTACCACATATGTAGACTTCCTATAGTGTTCTTGATGTTCCATCGTGTGAGATAGTCTACCTCATGCGTGCGGAGATAATAATAGAATTGTAGAAAACGCTAGGTCATCTATTTGAGAGGTAATTTCTACACGAATTTCAAACAAACACATTCTCCTTCAGGATGAAAATATTGTATATTCCAAATATTTATAAAGTTAGCATTTTATGATGACCACCTTCGGCACCAGGACAAACTAGACACTACCACCTTCGGGACCAGGAAAAACTAACCAATGTAGAAACTACCACCTTTGCGCCCAGGAAAAACTAACTAAAGTAGAAACTACCACCCACGGGACCACTAAAAAACTGACCACTGTAGATACTACCACCTGATCTTTGGAACCAGGAAAAGCTAACCACTGTAGACACTACCATCTGATCTTTAGAACCAGGAAAAACTAACCACTATAGGCTATCCAATATAAGTTGAGTGGGAGGACTATGAAATATGAGCTTTGTATAGTTTTTCTTTGTTGTGGTCTTTATAACACTTGTCAATATTGTTTAAAATAAAATGTTAAATATGTATCAATGCAGGAGAGTATTAAAACTAAAAATTGAATTTGAAAGCAGTTATGACACCCTTGGTCACAGCACTTACATTCTGTTTTAAATAAACCTGTATAGCGAAAACAATTATTTTTGTTGCGATGTTACAATTGTAGGCGTTGCCACATTTTAATTGCCACCTGATAAAGGGGAGGCAGCCTAGTCAAACAGGCGCATATATTGTGGCCTGAAAATTTTACCTACCGCGATGGATCTCACGATTTGCAATTTGGATAATCGAGACAAAGACTTATAATGTGATGTAAATAGCGCACCACACTGCTCTTGTCTTGACTGCCGTAAGTTAAGAAACATGCAGATATATTTTGATTTAGAGAATTTCTCTGCTGTCGTTAAGGAGTCAGCACTTGTAGTATTCATTGTGGGTTTTCTTCCTCCAGTCTTAAACCTGACTGCCGGATCCTAAAATCCGTAACGCGTGCGTACATTGTTATGTGGCGGCACTTATAGTGTAAACTATATGCTAGTTTATTTATGTATTAGTCTCGTGGACTCCAGTCCATGTATCAATGAATTAAGTATTCTGATTTCGACATTCTCTGTTTACAATAGTTTCTTACAAAACAAAGACACTAAAACTAAAACAGTTAAATAATTCCATTCCATTTAATTTATGCTATTATATCTTTAATTATGTCAGTCTCGTGTTCTTACTTGCAGTGAAATGATTGGTAGAAACGTATTCAAGACGTAACTTTACATAATTTTGTCTTGATAACCTTTTAATGCATAGGTATACCTCCTGGTTATATTCGACTTCTCATTGGAAACAGTATAATTCTATGAGGAACCAGGGTGTCTTATCAGCTTTTAACAAATTTATTTTACATTATATTTCGCAAAATTAACCCCTGGAAATAGCAACATATAAAAAAATGACCAATGATTTGATTTCTTTCCGGAGACACTTGTGTGTATAGGTTAAGGAGGTCTCTAAAGGTCAATTTTCACTCCAAAAAAAAAAATTTTCACGCGGTGGAATTTTTCTCTCAGAAAACGTTGCTGCATATGCGCTCTAACGTGCAATCAAGTATCAAATACAATTAAACCTAGGTATAATCACCACCTTGTGGACCAGAAATCCTTTCGAAGAATACTATAGACAGCTGTCGTTTTATACAATATTCACCCTTTAGTGCCTGTTGTCATGGAAATGGACCAATTCGTATTTCTGCGCGTTACTTTGTTAGTTTGTTTCTTTTCTTCAATTTCCTTGTAAGCATCTGTGTATAATTGCTAGGCCTTTGACAGGATGACATTGAATTTGTAGCGTTGTTAACCATTTAATGCTTACTGCCCCCGGAAGAGAATCAAATCGTTAGTCATTTCTTTGCAATATTGCTTTTTCCAGGGGGTTAATTAATGGAATTATAATGTTAAATAAATTTGGTAAATGTTGATTTGACCCCCTCCTCATAAAATTACAAAGGTTCCCAATGAGAAGTTTAATATAACCAGGAGGTATGCTTATGCATTAAAGGGTTAAAATGACGTCATTGTGTTGCTTTTTTCCAGTAGACCGTTGACCAAATGTTTCTTTGGATTTTTATAAAAAGTGTATGTGACATTTAAATTTCTCGTAGGTACATTTGTTTTGAAAATTACTAGTGCAAAAAGTCTATACGCAAATTGAGAGGTTTTGGTTTTATAAGTGTCTTTTTAACCTCAAACACATCACATCCCGCCTCGCTCTCGTGCAAAAATCATATTTTTCTAGATATCCATTTAATGAGAAGTTCGCATTCTGAAAAAATTATGAAAATC
This sequence comes from Bythotiara depressa, assembly GCA_027564595.1. Classification (NCBI taxonomy): domain Eukaryota; kingdom Metazoa; phylum Cnidaria; class Hydrozoa; order Anthoathecata; family Bythotiaridae; genus Bythotiara; species Bythotiara depressa. The sequence continues at coordinate 4,315 of JANTOQ010698008.1, forward strand.
AAATAAAAACGAAATTGGGGAAAGGTCTTTATTATTATTTGGAATCGTGGCATTAAGTGAGACAACATATGAAAGCTGGAAAGTAAGTGAGACAACAAATATAATAATAATAATAATAACAAGGGGTGTGTACGTCTGTTTGTGTTTTGGAGTAATGTGTATAGATAAATTTATATGAATGTCATATAATAAAAACAACAATAACAACACAAACAAATATCTCTATTAGGATATATACCAATTCTAACTGCTATGAATCCTGATATATAAATAAATAAACCATGTTTTTGTCGTTCTCCTGATGGGTTCTTTCCTTTAATATATGCACTATTTTTGTTGTTGTTCTTGTTGTTTTTTGTTGTTGTTGTAGTTGTTGTTGTAGTAGTATAATATTCATATATATTTATCAATACACAATATTTCAAAACACAAACAGACGTACACAAACCTTATTATTATTATTATATAGTTGTTGTTTCAAACTTTCCATCTTTCATATCTTCTCACTTACTTTCCATCTTTCATATGTTGTCTCACTTACTGCCACGCTCCCAAATAATAATATAGGTCTTTGATATTATTTATAATGCATGTTAATATTCCTTCGCAGAAATGACGTCATCAAAAAATGCAAATCAGTTACACTTTATTCTTAGAGCAAATGGATTTCGTATTCAAATTCACTAATAAAAAATTACATAAATCTGAAAAGTTTTACCGTCAAAGTATAGTTTGTTTAAAGAAATTAGTTTTTTCTGAAAACGAGGTTCTAATTGCATTTACTTAAATTTAAGAAAGTGTAACCGTGCGTATAGATAGTTGTTCTGATGGCCGCACCACCTATATCAAATTTTAAGTATAAACATATTGTTTAATGAGGGTTAGGCCATTCAATAAATTCCTTACAAAAAAACTTTAATTTTTACCAATTCATGGAAAGAAGAATTTCATTTCGAATAAGCATTCTGCTTAATAACTTAAATTGAATTTCCACTTGCTACTTTAATCGCGATTGTCCCGCAGTACTTTGTTCTTTGCATAACATCCATCGCGCGACTAGATTGAACAAATCCTACTTTTTTGATCGGTATTTTCTGCTTAGCCAATCAGAAGCGAGAAAACAACGCTGCACGATCAAAGTAGCGAGTGGAAATAAAGCTTTAACCGAAGAAGGAGATTCTCAATACCAGTCCTCTAAGTTGGTTACAAAAGTGCATGCCCAATGTGCAATAATATGAATGACGGATAATGATGGCAACATACAATCTAACTTTTAAGCAATGGACAGTTCTGTCAAATTAAACGGGGGCAACGATCCTAATTGAGGCTAATTAACACAAATTGTTAATCTGTGATATAGAGCAAACAATGGATAAAGGGGCCTGTTTGTGGCTAAACGCGTTAGCGCTAAAAACACAAGATTAAACCTTTACAAAGAAGAGTTCAAAGCTTAGTTTTCACTTACTACTTTTATCGTGCGCAACTTGTCGCGCAACTTTGATCTCGTTCAAAAATTTGGATTTGTTCAATCTATCTTTCAAGTCGCGCGATCGATCTTATGCAAAGAACAAAGAACTGAGAGACAATCGTGATAAAAGTAGCAAGTGGAAAGTAAGCTTTACACCTCGGCATGCCTTTGTTTAAACAGAGTCTTATAAATCATACTTGAAGTATGGAACTCTTACTATGATGACTTAGGCCCTGTTTACATTGGAATTTTAAACAGATCTGTCTCCATATCAGTCTGAAATATTATCCTTCTTCCTGATTACACGTGACCGATATGAATGAATTCAGTATGAAATTAACACATAAGGACTCATACTTATATTGCGTAACCAAGGAGAGGGGGGGTTCTCAAAACGCTTATAAGGGAGGTGGTCGAAAAATTGTAAATCACTTTTTGTTATACACACCTGTGCACATTTGTGTTTAAACTAAGAAATATTTTTCAAACCCATAGATTTCTTACCGGCTTAACCCTATAATGCATAGTGTCCCTCGGAAGTGGATCAAATCTTTTTAGTTATTGGAAATGCAATGTAAAATAAATTTGGTAAAAGCTGATAAGACACCCTGGTTCCTCGTAAAATCGTAAAGGTTTCCAATGGTAAGCTTAAGTTCATATCGATTCTTATATAAACAGGTTCGTACTAATGGTATGTAACAATTTAGGGTAAATCATGATGATATTGAATGAATGATGTGCGTTTCTTGTTAATTTCATCATATATACACAGACCTCCGGTAATTTATATTATATCTATATTAGGTGTTTGTTTCGGCCTTCTTAGCCATTACATGTGCTGTTAAACTCGTTTTTCGACTGTATCTTGGCGGAGTAAGGTTGTATTCTTGAACCAGCCGTTCGGTGGCCATATCCTTCTCACTTACTTGTAATTGTTTACGTGGTGTCGATGGGGAAGACCGTGCCTCCGTAATATGGTTATAACTACGTTCACTGGATTCCTGTTTCGTTATATCGTCTATTTCAGGTAGCACATAAGCACCTTTTCGTCGGTGCCTCTTTGAATAATTTTCATCAATGTTATTCGGTGGGTAATTTTGTGCGTTCTTTAAGTTAAGAGTGTTGACTTTTATCTCCACAGTATCTAGACTATTTGTTATCTCCACAGTATCTAGACTATTTGTTTTTATCTCCACAGTATCTAGACTATTTGTTTTTTCAAACATACAAGTTCTTTTAGATACAATTCCGTTCGCTTTTAACGCCTTTATGCTACGTTTACGTTCTAGAGATTTGTATTTAGTCTCATTGTCCATTTGTATAAGTTTTTTAGCTCTACTTAATACTGGGGAATTTGTAGGAGATATGTCTAACGGTTTTAGTTTGTCTTCACTTGATTTTCCATCTGTCAGATCAATATTTTCTGCTCCCGTTAAATTGTACGAGGTATCGTTTTTCTCTTGATTTTTCTGTACCAGTTGTGACTGTTTATCTGGTTTTTGTGGCAGCGTGACTGCCAGTGTTGTTTCTGAATGATTTGTATGAGCGAGACTATCTATTACTTTCTTGTTATTTTTACTCGGATTATTTTCAGAAAGATTAGAATTAATTGATCTCTGAGATGGAAACCTTGATTGTCCACCATGCTCTTCTTCTAATCTCTCGGATGAAGATCTTGTTCTTTCACACTCTTCCGCTATAAGTGACAAGCATCGGTCACGTCGGTCACTGTCTGGTGACTTAAGAACTACAATAGGTGGCGAAGCAATGGATCTTCGTGGCAAATTGGGGGATTTCCTTGCATATCTATGTTTCATTTTTGAATATGTGTCACGCGTGTTGTCTTTAATAACAATTGTATATGCACTCTCTATAGATATGTTTGTCGTTAAAATTTCTTCGATTTGTATCCCAGGTATTTCTTCTATGACCCCACTGAATGCTTTGTTCATTTTACGAATATACTCGTCATCCTCAGAAATAATAATAGGAACTTCCACTTCAAGGAAGCCTCGCGACTTCTTACGAAGAGCTTTCGGTGATATAGCTTGCCACATACTTTTCCTGCGAGGTGGAGAGAGTAACTCGTTTTGTTTGGTCTGATTGTGAACAACAGACGGCAGGGAAGCTCGCCGTTTTTTATTAATCACTTGTTGTGGTACATCACAACTGATTTGTGTGAAAGGCAGAGTAATCAATGGTATTTCTTGTACAGATTTCTTTCTGCTTTTTTTCTTCTGCGGAGAAGTGATGTTATCCCTTACCATATGTTGCAACTCAGATGTGCTTGCTCTCCTTCGTGCATCAATTTTTGCAACCTCGAAATTACCTGCAGCTTCGGTGAAGGGAACGATAGGCGGGACCATGTTAAATTTCCGTTTCATAGGAGTCTGTAATGTTGAAGTACTAGCTCTCCTTCGTGTGTCTGTTTTAACGACGTTACCACTAGCTCCTCCTTGGGTGAATGGAATTATGGGAGGAACCAAGCTAAACTTACGTTTAGCCGGCATAAATGAAAATTTCCTTTTAGCTTGGTCTGGAGATTTACTATAACTCATGGATGTGCCGCTATTCTTTCGGGATGTACTGTGGAATGTATTTAGTATGTTAGCTAACGTTAGTTTTCGTTGTCGTTTTGGTGTTTGAATAAGATTTTTGTTCTCTATATTTTCTTCCTCGTCTTCGAAATTATATAGATGTCGATACTGATCAAAGTTTTCATCATGATGCTTGAACATATCTGAAAAAGCATTTTGTCGTTGGCTGTGATTAACTTGGTAAGATGAAGTCTTAGTACTGTTACTGTCTGTATATGCTCTTGGTCGGTTGTTGTAGGACACGTGATTACTTTGACCACATGTAAAGAGTGAGTGAAGAAGATATTTGTACGCTTTTCGAAAACCTGTATTGAAACCTCCATAAATCCAACAATTCACCACAGAATTCATGTATGTCAATAACATAAAACATTCTGTTACATATATAGGAATCTTTTTCCCAGGCGGAGAAAAATCCATAATAAGCCAAACTAGTTGTCGTGGTAACGAAAATATAGCGAACACGGTCACTACTGAAATAAACATTTTTAAAGTTTTCACTGTTTGTTTGTGTCGAACATACGCTGTGTGGCTTATAAATACTGGCTTTTGAAAGCGGCGAAGTGCTCGCATGAAAATGTCCGTTTTCTTGAAAGAAGTTATTAACGAATTTCTTTTCTTGTTGGATACTTTTACTTTTTCTTCCGTGTCTACTTTTAGTAATGATTGCGTTGGTAAAGACATACGCTTTTTCAAGGCGGCATGTTTCGGACTTTTATTATCACATACGAAAATGGGTGCCGAACGACGTCTATTTTTAACCTGCTTGGTGTCAGTAATTGTTACATCGATTTCGTTTCCGGTTTTTTTGTCTGGTATACCATTTTCTTTGTTACTATTAGCAACATATATGACGGTCGAATTCGTTTTCCCGTTGTTATTAAAATTAACAATAGTATCTCGTTTTGAATTTTCTACTTTGGGTAACATATCCTCTTCCTCCCAGGCCATTTTTTTTTCGTATTCTTCACTCATTTGTATCATTTTTTCGTTTTGTTTTTTAATTGTCCACCATGCAGCAGAATAAAGAACTAACATTACGGGAAGTGGTATACCATACTGTAGTAAGAACAAAGTCACAGTATAACGTCGTCCATCGTTATTATGCCATTCCTCGTAACAGTAATTTCTACCTTCGTACGGCATATACACTAGGTGATACGCGTATGGTACTATAGCTGCCAGTGCAAAGAAGTGAATACAGAAAATCGTAATTACGACCCTTTTTCTCGTCAATCGAAATCCAAATGATGATATTGCGAGGTAACGTTCGACGGCGATACAAACCATCGTAAATACGCTGGCAGTGCTACTATATGTAACTAGTGGTTGTAAAGTCTTGCAACCGATTTCCCCAAACGGGTACGAATCGACATTTGTGATTACTGTGTTAAACGGTATACTAAAAATCGCCGTAGTCATGTCACATATGGAGAGGTTCATTATAAAGAAATTCGCTTCCTTTCGTAATTGTTTTATTTTTATAATGGCACCTGTTAACATGAGGTTGCCAAACATACAGGCTACGAAAATCAACGCTGAGATACTGTATTTAAAGATTTCAAATGTCCTTGACATTTGGGGACCACGTGTGTTGCTATAGTAATCCGTGGTGCCATTTGTTTGATTGGTGGAAACGATCGTGGAATTCATTGTGTTTTCGTAATCTAAATGAAAGTAACGCAATTAACTATATGAGAACTGTCAATGTGGGTTAACACTTTT
>JANTOQ010698452.1:0-10103 GCA_027564595.1 Bythotiara depressa
ATAAAGTTAAGCAAGTGTGGTTAGCAGATGACGCAACTGGTGGTGGTCAATTACTGGCATTAAAACAATGGTGGGATGTAATAATACGCGACGGCAAAAACAATTGGTTATTACGTCAACGAGAGAAAGTCGTGGTTGACTTTAAAAGATCCAGACCAACTCGCAATAGCTAAAATTATATTTAATGGGACCAGTATTAAATTTACAATAGAAGGGAAACGACATTTAGGAGCATCGTTAGGCAGTAACACGTTTAAAACAGCTTATGTAGAGGAACAAGAAATTAATGAATTATCAGAATTTGCCAAAACGCAACCACATGCTGCTTTTTCCGCTTTTATACATGGTGAACAACACAAGTTCACATACTTCCTGAGAACCATAGAAGGTATGGAACAATACTTAAAACCTATTGACGATATTATATCTGAAACATTCCTGCCAGGTCTATTCGGATCTACTGTCTCTCAAAAAGGAGAGAGACTTGCTTTCCTTACCAATCAAAGAAGGTGGCCTTAGCATTGTAAATTTAGTAGAAAAGGCACCACGTGAATACGAAACCTACAGGATAATAAATGCGCCTCTTGTCGCAATCATGCTAATGCAAGGAGATGAGCTTCCAAATTTAGATGAGCATAAAACTATCATCCGTGAAATAAATCAAAAGAAAACAGAAGAATCAAAAGTTAAGGTCAACAATGTTCTGAAATCACTTTCACCAGATACTTTGCGAGTAATCAACCAGACAAGCCAACAAGGTGCTTCAAACTGGTTAAGTGTTTTGTAATTAGCAGAACACGGTTTTAATCTCAACAAACGCGAATTTAGAGATGCCCTTGCTTTGCGTTACAACAGAAGTATTCGAGGAATCCCATCACAATGCTCATTCGGCCAAAAGTTTGACGTTACTCATACAATGAACTGTAAGCGAGGAGGTTTTATTATAATGCGACATAATGACATACGAGATTTTGAAGCAAACTTATTATCTAAAATTTGCAATGATGTAGAGAAAGAGCCTCCTCTCCAACCAGTAACAAACGAACAGTTACCTACCAGTAATATAAAAGGCGATGACGCACGACTGGATGTGAGAGCACGAGGCTTCTGGCGAAAAGGTCAAATGCGTTTTTCGATATACAAGTAACAAACGTAAGCTGTGATTCCCAAAGTGAGTGTATAGCATTCCATAAGAACTTAGCGGAGAAGATTGCGTTAAAAACTGGAGAAAAGTATGCTAAAGTACTAACGTTTATGAGGTGCAAACTTTCCTTGATCATACTTAGATCTGCGTTATTATGCTTGCGTGGTAGTAGATCAACAATGAGAGATAAAAACCTTACAACAGCTAACGATGACTTTGAACTTAACTGCATCAACGTAAAAGTATAAAGGGGTGTCGAGAAGTATGGATGATACATGTATAATTTGTAATTACTATTTTAACTTTTAAACATTTAAAAAATATATTTCAATTTCATCGTATCAGAGCTTTAATTATCCATCGATCGTTTTCTTGTTTGAATTAATAATCGAATTATACAAGTGTAACCACATCTTTAAAATGTATAAAATATATTAAAAATATTTAAAACAAATTATTACGTTTATTGTTTGTTTGTTTGTTTGTTTGTTTGTTTGTTTGTTTGTTTGTTTGTTTGTGTTTGTTTGTGTTTTCTTAAAAATTTAATATTTGCTAAATCATTTTCTAAAGTGAAAAGTCAATAACATATTAGTTTTTAAGTAAAGGTCCAATACAAAAGCATGTTATAGGTGTATTTCGTTCTGGTAACAGTGACATTTTAGAGGCATTCATGCTATTTCGAAAAAAAGTCGTAGTTCCCAGTTTAATGTATAGCTCATTTACTGTACATAATTACATACCAGCTCCGTAACATATGTAGTTAGGTTTCTGCGTGCATAGTGTATTTATGTGGGTCAATAGAATGTGAATTAGTGAATGGTCTGATTATGCAAGAACCAGATTGGTTGTTCTCTCCTTCTGCAGAAGGGATCTACTACTGGTATTCCTCTCTGCCAGAGGTTAGATGACAAGAGTTTTATTTTCGCGTAACGAATTATGATAGGATTATATTACCTCATAATCGTAGTTAGAAAAGCGTTGAAAAAACGTCTAAGAGTTGGTACGTAGAATGCTGATTACGTACAGTTCCGGTTATCATTCCGGTAGGTTTACTGTAAGGGAGGAGGATCCCATAAACCATGTTAATGTCTTATATGCGACATATGCGATGCACTAATGTGGTCCTGCGCTGTAGTCCTATGCAATATTTCTGTTGATAAAAGGTACAAAGTTTAGATTAAGTAAAAAAAAGTGTTCTATAGTGTCCTAACATCGCTACTTAATATCCCATTAAGACATCAATATGTTTGAAAAGATTAAATAACCTTTTCATAATAGTTTTCCTCGTGCATCGAAAAACACGTGCGCATGATTATATTTCAGTTAATCAGGGATATGGCAGGCCATATCCCTGAGTTAATTTATGGAGTTTTCACACAGTATACACCATATCTAAAGGCGGTCTGATTATTGAAAGTTTCGATTCATGAAGACAGAATACTGCGCAATTCATCAACACTTGCCTACATTCCAAACTAGCTCTCGATAGAACTAGTTGTCGCAACACCCTCCCAAGATCTGTTGAAACTTATGACTTAAACATGGTAGCGCATTCGCATATAAAACAGGGTCATGAAAAGCATGTATATCCCGGGGGACCACCAGTCTAAAAGTATTAAAATGATGTATTAAATGTTAAGCAATTATTTTCTCCATACTTCTATTCCAGATTCCTCTGATGCCAAAGAAGATAAATTTCATAGATATATCACTAAAGAGACAAGCGTTGGATCTCAGATAATCACAGAAAAGGATTGCATTGATAATACAAGCCTTGATGTTCCGCCAAATCGCGATATTAGTAGTACGCTCGATCAGCTCAGTGTTCCTAACCATGAGTGTAAGGTAGAAGCACAGAATGTAGATAGTGAACAAAATGTAGGAGCTAGTGACAATAAACTTGTCTCTGCATTTACGAATAAATGTAAGAAGGAGCCTGCAGTGTCGTTAACCAATGTACAAAAAGAGCAGACATCAGCAGAAGATACTTCATCAGCGAATTGGCCCTCGACAAATGGCGAGGTTAAGGGAAAGGGCGCAACAAAGGAAGAAAGCAAAACAAAAAAGAAACCTCGTGTTCGAACATCATTTAATGTTGACCAATTACAAGCAATGAAGGAATGGTTTGATAGAGATAGAAATCCTGATCCACAAGCATTAAAGCAACTTTCAGATAAAACTAAATTACCTAAACGAACACTTCAAATATGGTTTCAAAATGCACGAGCAAAAACCAGAAAGGGCTTGAATATTTTCGGCGATAACACAGAGAAAGCATTGAGTCCGACTCAAGATAAAGCAAATAAACACGGTGAAAAGGTCGAAAATGATAATGACAAAATGGAATACGAAACAGATGATAAAAGAGGTGATGATGATCATAACGAAGAACCTGATAGGGGACAAGAGGATCAAATGTGTTTAGATGAGTAAAACAAAACGTTCAATAGTAAGATTAAAAGAAATAGCTAGCATTTTAAAGAGATATATGTACATTTTTGAGTTTTTACGCATTTTGAAAAGTTTTTAATGAAAATACTTTGATGTAAAGTTATAACAGTAATCGCATGTTATTTATAAAAAAGTCTTGTTATTATATGGAAGGAAATTCAATTTTCCAAATTACTTTGCCAAACAGTGTATGGCGCATCCTTAATGGGAATATATATATATATATATATCAAGTTTATTCCAAGCCTTTAGACAAAACGGGAAAAATGTAACTTGGAATCGTTCTGGTTCGTGTAAAATAATTTTGTAATGCTCGGGACGGTCTAAGACTGTATGGATTGATATTCATAGTGGGAAGTAGATCCTGTAGTAGGCGCACAATTTTTATGTCAAGCAAGAAGTTGAAAAGGTCAAAATAATGCTTTTGGGATCTAGAACAAAACATTTTCTTCGTCGCCCAACCATGGGGCACGACATTTACTTAGGCTTTACTTAGACGAGTGATTCCCATTTTGTTCTTAGATTTAATTGTATATTTTGATGCTGTCAGTCCAGTGCGAATATAGACAAAACATGTACTAGATGGGTGCTTTGATATCCAACTTATAGATAAGGATATTAGAGAGAGTTAGTGCGATGTTTATGAAAGGCTCATTGTTTGATCTCGTGACATATTCTTAAGAAAACGAAGTGAAGCTATACCGATAAAAATTCGGGATTTTCAGTTGCGTCCTCTGGATCGTTTCTTCTATTGATGATGCATTTGTGCACAAATGCTCCTTTTAATTCAATTCACTCAAACCGACTTTTTTTCATATGTGAAAGGTAATAGTATCAGCAGGTAACTTTGATGTTAAGAAAACAAATGTGTTGGGAAAGGGAAGTGCGTTCACCAACAAAATGCACACAAACAGTACGCGATGCTGTATTAAAGTGAAAAAAGCGGTTCATTAAAAATATAGATAACATAAAATATGGACACTTTTATCGTTACATAAAGCTTCAGTTTGTTGACTAGCCACACAAAGATTTACAGAAGTTACAGGACGACAAAAAAGGAAATTGTTCCTGCAAGGTACATATGTGATATCGCCAGGGAAAATTACTTATACAAATAACAAATCAAATATATATACGTACAGTACAAACACAATGGTCAAAATATGTTACAGTGCTATTATCATGTTTAGTTCACATAAATGGATCCTCAAATTGTTTTGATTGTAATATATTTAACAAGAAGCGCTGTACGCTTGAACAACTATGACTATGGTAGCCAGGAGTTCCCAGCTATACTTCTCTCTTCCAAATATGCCAATCCGTTGATGAAGGGGATTTATATTTTTGGATTGGAAGAAGAGAGAAAAAGCTGGGAACTCCTGGCTATGGCTATGGACATCGAGATCAAAAAGTTACAGTAGACGTTCGTTAATTCGAATGCTGCTTATTTTCTTGGTCCCTTTCCATAAATCACGTCCTTTATTTCGAACTTTTCAGCCAAACAGATCTTAGAAAGAAAAAAAGATTATCTTTTGCTTACATATGATATTTTTACATGCTAGAAACAATTAATTACATTAATGTTAAATGTTTATTCAAGATCTCGACGTACTTCGCTTCTCCTGAGAACCGAAGGATACAAGGAACCTGCAGACCCTTTCCGTCACCAAGGTTCATCCTTTTCCCTATGACTTCGACTTTACAAGTATTGTTATTTTGAGCCCGTAGAAAATAAAAAATTGTCTTTGCAAATTGACCAGATTTGCCATTTCTCAAATATCCAACATTTGAGTCACCTTTAACGACTGCAACTGCAAATTAGTAATTAGAACTTCACCGTTTTCAGGGTTCCACTCTGCCATGCAGGAATCATATCCTTTAATATGCGATTCGACATTATATTCCTTGATCAACACTATCGTTAATTCTTCTTCTGCTAAAAAAATTACATCGTCAAAAATCAGATGTTCCGCCATTTTCTATAGGAATTTGCGTCAATTTTGAAAATCAAATCCAATTGAGGAGTTCCAAAGTTTCGAATGTTCTTGCTGGAGTTTCGAATGTTATTCAAGTTTCGAATTTGTACACGTAGAGTTTCGGTGAAAAGAGTTATATTCATTTTAAGATGTTGGTCCCACAAAAACGTAAACACGTTCATAAATCGCTTAAAGAAAAATGTTAAGCATTGAGGCACGTAGGGAAAGGACTATCGAATAAAGATGTGGCAGCAAAGTATGGCGTGCCGAAAAACTCCTTGGGTGAAGAGTAAAGATAAACGTTTTGAAGCACTCGAAAAAGGAAGCAACGTTAAACGTCAAAAGCGACGCAATGCAGACCACGACCTGCTGGACAAAGCTGTATTGAAGTGGTTTTTTAGTTTACGGAGTCAAAACATCCGGATTTCTGTCGCTATTACTCAAGAAAAAGCAGCTCAATATGCTAAAGATCTTGATATCGAGAAATGGAAGGATAGAAACAACAACATCACATTGAAAACGGTATCTGGAGAATCGAATTCTGTAAACTCCAGAAATGATTAATCCTTGGTCTGAAACATCTGTACTCACAATTCTGTGCAACTATGATGAGTTCGGGATTTTTTATCATGTCTCCCGAGTAAGGCATACCAACTCAAGCTAGAAAAATATTTGGGAGGAAAGTTAAGTAAAATTCGTAAGAATCGATAACTTGAAAGCAATCAACTTGCATTTTCTTCCTTCAAACACGACTTCCAAGACACAGCTCATGGACCAAGGGGGTGATCCCTTAAAGCCATGTACCGTCGCAGTGTGGTACGAATGTTCATAAGGAGTAAAGAGAAAACCAAGACTCTTCCAAATATTTCCTTACTGCAAGGAATGTAAATGCTAGCTTCAGCTTGGAATTCCCTATCAGCCGTAACCATTGTAAACAGTTTTCGCAAGGCTGGAATAATTTCGGGAAAGCCAGGAAATGGCTATAACTGATGAAGATGATACTTTTCGCGAGTTACAGAATGATATTGATACTCTACGAGCATTCAGCCAGATCTTATTCCAGAGGGTGTCGATGCAGCAGCTTTAGTCGATGTTGACGATGACGTTGCAGCTGTACAACACCACCTACCGATGCTAAGGTTTGTCCGAATGTTTGAACGCGGAAAATACCGATGATGTTGAAATTGGCGATAGTATCGATAGTGATGAATTTGAAGATGAGCCTATTCAATGTCCAACAAGGGACGAACTTTTGCATGCTATGGAGCTTTTACAAACCTTTTCTCTCTTTTCATCAGAAGGAGAGGAAGTTCAAGCAAGTTGTTTCAAATTACAAAGTCAGATCATGGACGTATAAGGTCAGATTGAGAAGCATTTTAAGCCAAAAAAAAAACAGATGTCAATTACTGACTTCTTCAAAGTGTAAATAAGGTCATTAATGATGAGAATAAGCTCGATGTATCGAAGGAAGTGTTGTCTTTTTACTTGTGTAACCTTTTTTTCCATATTTTTTATGAAGTTCGGTTATTTCGAACATTCGCTATTTCGAACATATTGTCCGGTCCCTTGCGAGTTCGAAATAGTGGACGTCTACTGTATAATGCTTTTGGCGAAACTTTGTGAAATAGCACAAAATTATATAAACGCTAAAACAAATGGTAAAAATCAACTACAGACCTTTCCCAAATTACACCGTTTTTATAATAATAAAAGGACATGCACGTTGGCAAACACAACTTTGTTGTTACTGCATCAATACATTCAAGTTCAAAGTTCTCTTCATGCAAAATCATACAGTTCAAGCGAACTTTTAGTGTCAACATTCGAATTCGAAATCAAATTTCCTGTGAAGTCGTTTCAGAAAAGGTCTATTAACCTGAAATAAAATATCAGTAACTGGTACAAAAAGAATAACATTCTATGCTCCAATAACAGACATCCGTCCATTTTTATCGCTCAGTTTCACGCACCTTTCTCGACTTCTCGACCCAAACATTTTTCAAGCAAAAGAAAAGAAATGAAAATTGAAGTAAGCGAGTCAAACCTAACTGCTTTTTATAATATTTTTTTATAATTATTGAAAGTTTGTGCTGATGGTGACGAAAATAACAAAAATATGGTCTCAATGCTAACAATAAGGGCCTGTTTACATGGACACCTAATACAAACTCAAACTGGTTTGAGATTTCATATCGATCTGCAAATGTTTCTGTTTACATGATAATTTCATATTGGGCATTGTTATAAGACGGCCAATCATAATCAATGAAACAGCCAATCATTTTCAAGAGTAGTATTTCTGGGCATGCGCAGTCATTTCATATCGTGGTGCAAGATTCCATATCAGTCATATTGACCGATATGAAAATTCACCACTAATTTCTCATGGCCCTAAGTATATAGGAATAAACAACACCAGATTTAAAAATATATATATATTAACATAAAATATAACTTTAATTGTCAGAAAAGTTTATTTACAATATTTACAATGATACCCTGTAGCAAACATGCTCGCTCATACCTCGGGTCGGAGTCTTGTCGCACTCTTTGTTTACGATTCATTTAAAAATCAACTCGGGGGGAAATTAAAGTTATATGCTATGATCTATTGGGAATTCCAAGACAGCAAGATCTAAATAAAGAGCTTAATTATCCAACTAGCCTACAAAGTTTCAATATATATTTATATATATATTCAATATATATTTTTATGAACAATGTTATTCATTCCAACTGTGTATACATAACGATGAAAGCTAGTTAGCTTTTTCCTTATATGTCGGCGAGGAAAGTGTAAAATTAATAAACTTTATTATACGACTAAACAAAACAAACTTTTACATTACTTTTGCACAGCCATAACTGTAAAAACATTTTCAAAATTTATATAACTGTCAATGCAGGCGACACTATTAAAAGTTTTATTCTAATACATTTGAGGCAAAGAAACATAAAGGTTTATGCGAAAAAGTAAGGCAGCTGGGAAGTAGCTAAACATTCAAGGTTTCATGGTAAAGGTTTCGTGGTGGTATTTAAGTTTACATTTGTACTATATATGATAAGGAAGCTAAGCTACTGTAGCTGCAGTACAAAACTATCAGGCTAAAATGTATTTTTTAGCAGAACAAATTGTCTAAAAATGGTTTGCTATATTACCCCTTCAAAAATTCAGCTAGGTTCGTTTTGTACAAAATTTGCGAGAGAATATGGGAGGCATTCTACTCTGTACTACAAAGGCTCTCACTGCATTTAAATAGGGAAAATATAGCTAGTTAGGCACCAAGAAAAATGTAAAGAAAGGATTGGCTAGGTTAATACCTTCAGAATGAGTACATTCTTGGTAGGTAGGTAGCTAACTCCATTTTGTACAAAGTTGTACCGTAAACTAATAATCAGTATATAGGCTAAGAGAAGTTAAACAGAGCTGAATAAAGCTGAGCAATGTTGGACTGAGAAACCTTAGTTTCAACCAAAAAGAACAAACTACAACGGATCTTACCTACGGAAACCAAGCTCAGCGATAAATAGATAAATAATCACACTGAAAGATTGCTGTGTTCTTGAACATGTTGTATCAACCAACTTGGTTTAACTTCATTTGTTTGGAGAAATTACAGAGCTCGTTACTGCCTCTTATTTTTCTAAAAGATGGAATACAGGACAAGATATACTAGGTACGAATTTGATACACGATGCATCTCTGGCGCACCCCTACCCTACTGTTGTTATTCCGGCAGAGTTATAGCTACAGCAAAATGGAAAAGGACTGGGGAAGATAAAAAACTATTGTGATATTGCGTGACATTAAACAAAACTGCAGATACGTTATCAAGAAATATGTACACAGGATAGCGTTGCAAACCCCTATGGCTCTGTCATAGATGAATTACATTCGCGATAATAACTGTATTCAACGTTGTATTAAAAGTTTTATTTCCATAAAGAAGAAGATTAACGATTGAGGAACTAGACATGGTAAAAATATCGTTTTTTGAAGTGAAGAGGAGTAGGACAGATCTGTCAAATGTAGTTTTAGTGAAACAGATCTGTCAAATGTAGTTATATGTTGTCCCTCAATCCTTAACGGTAACGTTAACGTTTACCCCGTTTGTAATAATCGATCTTAAAAGAAAAATCTCACTGCTGCACCTGCGGAAAATCTTATGACGTGCTCATCGTGTAAAACTAACCTATTAATGAAGAATGCATGTGTTGGTATGAATGCAACTCTCCGGAAGATCAATACGAAAAGACGTATAATATGACGCATTTCCGTCAACAGTTACAGCAAATCAAGCAACAACAAAATAATAAATCAGGGAAGCCCTAACAAACCCAGATACGTCGAATGTATATATATTGGATCTGCAAAATTATGATTTTACGTTGTTGTTTGATAAACATAGCTGTTTAACTTGTAGGACTGATCGTTTTAAAGCAACATTTTTCCCATATTGTTCTAATATCTGGGAGCAACTTGATCCCAATATTAAAAATTCCACTTCTGTTTCTTCTTTTAAAAACACCCT
>JANTOQ010698674.1:9058-19081 GCA_027564595.1 Bythotiara depressa
TGCATTTAAGTGTTTTCCCGGGGCACTGTGCATTTAAGTGTTAAAAGTTCTCATTGTGCTTTTCCCAATCGATAAAGACAGAAGTGACGTCATAATGGATCAAATCATCAGATTTGACTTTTTTCTGTTACGTTATTTCTAGAAAGGTTCGTTATTAGCGAATGGCATGTTTCTTATGGTGTACCGCTTACCACATCACTCCGAGTGCATGTGCTACTCACGTGATCAGGATAGATTGGTTGTCTTGATCCACTAGCATTTGTTGGTATGCAGTGTCTATTATTACGAAAATGTGAGGTGGCATTTCGGCCCTTCGTTTCCCCCGATAGAGTTTAACAACTTCGTCGTTATAGATGGGGAGCCATCGGTATGGATTAATGGCGACGCAAAAAAGACCAGAATATGTCTAAAAGTAAACGCCAAATGTTTTCACCAACAGAAGTTGTGACGATGTTTCTATTTGTATTTTTATTTATATAATGTGCCACGTAGAGTCAACAAAGTGAAAATACAAAGATCGAATGCTTTGTTTGGACAAAGTTGCAGTCACGTGTTATATTCGTGATACAGGTGTTGCTATCACATGTTTAGACCTTGTGACTAAAACTTGGCTAAAGCAGATCTCCGTTGCGGGTGCTCTATACTCACGTAATCAACATAGACTGGTTATCGTGGTTTATCAACATGTCTTGGTAAGCAGTATCAACAATAGCGTATATGTGTGGGGGCATTTCTGGTCTTCTCTTTCCGCGATACAATTTAACAACTTGATCAGTGTAAATTGGCAGTCTTCGATAAGGATTTACAGCGACACAAAACAGGCCGGAATATGTCTATAGAAGACGAGATAAATTGAAATAAAAGTGATTTAACCTATCAAAAAAAAAACACAACCTAGTTTTTATTTTATTATTTTTATTTTCAACAAAAATATCAAAATTTACCAACATAATGATCTTGGTAACGATATCGTAAATAACCGTTTTACCGCCCATGCCTAGTAAGCGCTCACTTTAATGCTAAAAATAGTAAAAATGTACATGCCGTTTGAGCAAGCACTTATATAGGCTTATATAGCACTTATGTAGGCTTATATAGATATAGATACCACATAAAAGATTCGTGTTTCTCGTCCAAAAATATGACAGCGTGGAAAATTTCAGATCCCTACGGTAAATAGAAAGGTTGTTTTGGCTACGCCACCTCCACGGTCAAAGTTTACTTATATTCGAAATTGTTTTGCCTCGTTCTGATGCAAAAATCTTATTTTTAGCTGTAAAAAGTTATGTTATGGTTCTGAAATATTTTGATATATTTGGGACGAGGAATCTGAATCTGAAATCCGTTTTTTCATAAAACTAGAGAAGAATTTCGTGTGACGTCATTTGCCACGGTTATGAAGTCAATTCGGGAATTGTATATTGTCGAATGTTTGACCATTTTCGACTTTTTATCAAAGATCAAGTAAAAATCGGATATTTCGTTTTTCCCCCCCAGTTTATCGTTCAAAACATTTGTAGCGTTATTTCCCTATTTTTTATTAGTAATAAGCGCTTTAGCGAATTAGCGAAACTTCGAGTAATCCGAAATCATTTGATATACTCAAAAAATATATAAGCCTTGTGATTTCTTTATTCTTTATTGGTATGGAAGGTTATGTTTTTTTTTACATAATTTTAAATAATCAAACAGTGTCTTATTTACATTCTTTTTTACGTGACTTGAAAAACTCTACTTATAACCTTAGACAACAAACGACAATTCTCTCTACCAAAAATGAACTGATCGTTTAAAATTTTCCTTCTTTCCGTACTGCACTTTTCAGTGGAACAAACTAGATAAAAATATACAAAATGCAACCTCACTAACTATTTTCCAACAGAGTCTTTTAAAATTCATTAAACCTAAACAAACACCCCTTTATAAAATTCACAACCCATTTGGTTTAAAACTGTTAACCAGGCTTTGAGGTCGACCTCAACCCTGTACGGAAACATAAATCCCGTCATAATTTTAACGATTCTATGGATCCTTTGTGCTTATGTGGAAACAATTCTCTAGGAAATGCTGCACACTTTTTACTACATTGCCCTGTGTATTCTGGTCTACGCTCATCGCTCTTTGACAGTCTTCGTGATAACAATATTGACGTTATACCACTAAATAGTACTATTCTTACCAGGCTTCTTTTCTATGGAAATGATAATTATGATATCGAAACTAATAATACTATCATAAATTGTGCTATCGAATATATTATTTTGTCGAAGCGGTTTGATGGTCAGTTAATGTAGTTATTGAAACCAAAGTTATGTAAGTTGCAAAGCTTCGCTTCTTATATATCATTTTTGAGACCTTTGTTATTTATCTACTTTATTTATTTATTTGTATATTTTTATTTTATTTTTTCAAACGTGGTAGTGTTCCCTGGCGATAGTACACTTGTGCCTTGCGGAGAACACTGCCTTATATGTCTGCAATGTGCCGTCTAGTAGTGTGTGTGTGTATCAGTCCATGTTTTTATATTTTATTTTATTTTATATGTAAAGTTTGTTTAATGTAATTATTATTATTTTGGAATATATATATAAATTATCGAAAGTTAATTGCTCATAAAATAACTTAAACTGGATCAAATGCGAAAGTTAATTCCCGAGAAATATTCTAAGCTGGACATTTGCGAACATTAATTCCTGCGAGAGAACAAATTGATATTGAGCAAAGAATTATTAAAACTTGATCTTACTAAAGTGTTTTCTCTATCTTTTTCCTTATCAGTAGCGAAATTTTTCGTACAGAAATCATCCGCAAACGTTTATTTCCGAAAAGTATTTTGCTAAACGACCAATCCGCGAAATTAAATTCCATAACTTTTACTTGCTTCCGAACCGTGAATGTTTTTTCTTCTAAGCTTTCAGCTCTGAGAGCTTTACACAAACATGCACATTACACACTACTGCACCACAGGACAACATTAGCATATTCTTCCTTTAAGGTACCTGTTGTTGTTGTTTTTGCTCATAAAATAAATCTTTTCATATTAGACCGAAATTTGAAGTTTGGTTTTTATTAAAAACGGACTTCAGATATGGATTCTACGTAAAAAATTATGCTTATAGAGTATTTTTCAAGTTTTTAAACCAAACAGATCCGATTTTTTGGACTATCACCATATCCGGTCAAGGCCAACCTCGTTCCCAGGGCCATTTTCCCTTTTTGATCTTCTTCCGCCGTCCCAAGATCAAAAAGGAAAAATGGCCATGGGAACGAGGTTGGGTCAAGGCCTTCTTATATTTCGATTTAGCAACCCAAGCCTCGTTATGATAAAGAGGTTTGGGTTATTGGATGTTTTTTAACAGTTGATAACGCTTCCCTGATTTACTAGGAACTCTAAAAAAAATGTCCGTTTGTTTACTTTTTGACAAGGAATCTGAATCTTTAATCTGTTTTTCATTAAAATGTACAGAAGGGCTGTTTTGAGAAGATGACGTAATATTGCGCAATGATTTACGAAGAGATATATTAAAGTTGCGGGAACTTTTAAAAGGCATAGGCACCTACATTTTCTTCATGATGTCCGATAATACGATATGTCACTCTTATATAACTCATTATCACCGGATTATGCGTTGATCGCTTTTAAATTTATTTATATATTATGGAGAAATCGTTTAATAGGGAATAATAGGGATTAAAAAGGAAAGGACATACGTTAAAAACAACAGCATGAACTTTTTATTAAAACTTCGGATTCTAAAACATCTACTTTTAATTCAGTAAAGCCTAATAAAAGTGATAATTAATTTGCATATGCAAAGGATTCTGGGACAGTTATACTGTATATTGCCGCATGCTCGTATGATATATATCTTTCTCGTGACGAATCAGTTATATTCAAACTATATATAGGCGTTGTCGCGAGGGTTTTTTTTCGAGCGAGAATCCCTGGAGATGTCGTGTACTCTTTCTCGGCGGAAGATGAGTAACGTAAGATCGACGCTTGCTAGTTCACGTCCGGGCTAGAAGCCACGCTGTCGTCGGATGCCGTTTTCTCGATTTTATCTTAGTAAAAGTTTTAGTAAAAACGTCCACGGGAAAATAATCTACACATACCATAAGTATTGCGTAGATAGCAACGCTGACGGGACTAGAAATGTTTGATGTTGTTGAACAAGGATCACATGTTTCAAATAAATCTGTTTGTTGACAATAAACTTACTCTTAGATGATAAACTTCAAATTAGACTGAATAGTGACGATTGAAAACTCCTCCTATGCAACAAAAATGTTGTTACCTATGTGTAATGGATGAAAAACACCATGTACATATACATATGTGAGATGAAGAATTTGGAAAATCCTTTTACAACTTATGTGACTAAAGGGCCTTTTCACAGTTCTACAGTATATTTTTGTTTAACATCACAACTAAGCCAAGCTTCAAAACGACGAAAAGTAGAAAAGAACTTCATAGGAACAAATAATGTTACAGTTATTTTAACAGCTTTTATGGAGATTGTGGAATAATGCCTGTGCTGCTATCCATTCTGCTATCAATACATATGAAATGGCTGACTAGCTACCTAACTCAATTAAATCTTATGACAACAACTTTTAAAATAAAAATGCAAACTTTATTGCAGTACTTTTCCTATCAACATCGTTCCCAGGGCCTTTTTTCCTTTTTGATGTTTTTGGAAAAAAGGCCCTGGGAACGAGGTTGCTTTTCCTATGACTATGATTTCAGTAATCTTATAAAATTGTATGCATGTAAATTACAAACTTAATTGTTTCTTTTGATATCTAAAATTTTGCAATTATGTTAAACTGCAAACAACGAACTCTCTAGCCAAAGTATAATTACTCACACATAGTAATAGTCTTTTGAGTTATGGCTGTATTTATAATTTATATTTGTTATTAGAATTTATTTTGGTAAGTATATCAGGGCTTTACCCTGAGAAGTCAATTAACACGTTCGATGACCCGTGATGGATGATATTTAAGGTGTGTCTAAGAGCGTGAAAGGTCACAATTCAATTAGCTATCAGTCGTTGTACATTAACGCCCCACCTTCCCGCCCCAATCGTTCTTAAAGGTTTTGAGGTAAGGTGCGTAAAATGTTTTCTTTCGTTGTGTACATTATAAAAGTATAAAATTGAGTATAGATCAATGTCAGAATTTTGTAAGAGTCATAGTTTGTAGATAATATTCTATGGATATATTATATATATGGTAGATATATGAATGTAATACAGGTATGAACTTTACTCCAATACTACTGCTAGGATGACTTTACTATTAAGCTGTGTTTTTCTTTTAGTCATGAAAATATTCCAAAATAAATGAGATTATTTTCGTTTGAGCATATAGCCTATCTATTGTTTCCTGGAGGGGCCACACACGAAGTCCTGGTTAGCATTTAAAGCACCCATTTGTGCTACGAATTTCATTCCCCGACTCTATGAGTCAGAGATGTGTGACTGGCTTAACCAGACAACTCCGCTAGGAACATTGACCCGAGGAGGATTTGAACTCTGTATCTCTGGGTTGCAAATCGGTGATGCTACCACTTGGCCAATGCCCCTAGGGACTATTCGTAGAGTACGTAAGCAGTGGAGGGGGAATGGGATAAACCAAAAGCGTACGGGGGAGGGGGTGCTAAATATAGATGCCTTACATACATACGCTTTTTTTTTAAATAAACGTTTTTGTGCCTTCCATCTATCGTATCAGTTTCAAGTTCAAAATGTCACACATGCCTTATACTAGTTCCGGTTTAAAGCATGTAAGTTCACATCTGACTTATTTTTCTGCCACACATTCTAAACGTCAGCGCGTGCCATTTGATGGTACGCATTTACTTATTACTCGTTCAAAGTAGAAATCAATATTTGCCTTTTCATGAATGCCATCAGTAGTTCTATCGGGCGTGTTCAAGAGTAACGTATTTTTAGTTTATGTTCAAGCGAACAACGCTTGCGATTTTGATTGTTTTAATTGCAGAAGACGTTGTCAGCAATGTGTTTCTATGGCTGGGCGGTTATAAGAAATTTTAGTTTATCACTCAGTTCTGAGATTTTGACTCTAACCATAGACTAAATTAGTCGTTTCTTAGTAACAATCTCATTTACGGCATTTTTTTCTCCACTACAACTCCCCTCCCCTTTTTTCTGAAATAAACACGTGTTCGCACTACACAATCCTATCACACAGCAATGGCTTCTATCCTAACCGTAGTCTCATTAAGATATAAATCTACATTAAGTGGTTGTCATAGAGATGTAGTTGAATTGATTACTGAGAAGAAAAAACGGCGATATTCCGTTTCAAATTAAATTTTACAATATGATGTCATCTTTTGAAAACAGTTTCTTGTTTTATCTTTTAATGAAATACAAGTAAATTATATGAATCTTTGTATAAAACTATAAATAAGTGTTTCATTCCAACCTCGTTCCCATGACCTTTTTCCTTTTTTCTATATAACTGATGCCATGTGATATCAAAAAGAGAAAGAGACCCTGGGTACGAGGTTGGTTTCATTCTTTAAAAGCTTTATTGGAATACATATTTAACTCTTTAATGTCTGGATATACCCCCGCCCCCCCGTCCAGTGTAAATTTCTTATTAGACACCTTTATGTTTTTATGACAAATCAGGGGGCATGTAAGCTTTTGGCAACCTGGAGAAAACCAGAAAAGCAAAGAAATAAGTTTGTGATCTGATTCATTTCCGCGGACAACAGGCGTAAAAGGATATTAAAAATAAAATTAAAAATGTTCTTTTCTTGCTCTATTAAAAGAACGAGTGAGAAATCAGAGAGACTGTTAAACCCGGGGTAAGGGGGCGGCGGCACTGTAGTTGTGACTATCACATTCAATTGGTTCTTAGAGAACGTTAACCCTTCGATGCATTGGTCATTTCTTTTTGTACTTTCCAGGGGGGTAATTATTAAAAATTTAATGTGGAATAAATTTTGAAAAAAGCTGATAAAACCGCCCTGCTCCATCGTAAAATTATAAAGGTTTCCTATAGGAACTTTAATAAAACCAGGGGGTATGCATTAATGAGTTAAGCCGTTTTAATATAAACCAATAATTCTTGTTGGTGCATTCAAAGAAATTAAGTACAGAAATGTACCGATTCGATCATGGACACGTTGAAACCGATTTTCCGAACATTAGCCCGATCTTTGCAACATTATTTTTTTTTGGTGTTTATTGATTTTCTGCTCTTTCCGGCTAGCTTTTATCTTTTGTTTATGTTGATTTTCATTAATGACGCAACTGACCCTGTGTCATCTATTAATTTTCATAGACATGTTCTTTACAACCTTCTGTAAAAAACAGCTATGTGAAACATTTTCAGTGACAATGAAATTCTATTTAAAAAATACGTCTTTGGATTTACAATTTTTTTTGTTGGGACAACTTAATCTTAACTAATTTCCGAAACCATTTTAATTTAATATTCGGTAGATTACACCAACGTAACTGCATGTTTATTATTATTATTATTATTATTATTATTATTATTATTAATTCAATTATATCTTGATTGGGATCAAGAGAGAGAACCTCCGTGACGGAGAACACTTTATAACATGTACAACTATTCACATAATGCTAATTGTTCAGACAAACTCTAGAAATATTTTGGTAAATTTTTGATTTGATTTGATTGAGCAATAAAAGACACAGAACATTTTAAACTTTTTTTCATCTCTTTTCTAATCTTTTTATCTTAAATCACAGGAGATGTATTCCCCAGCTGATTTATTAGCATTGATAAAAATACAGGATTGTAAATTGCTAATTATAACAACAATACATCATCATCAGTCTAATTAGCGACATGGGCGTTGGGTTAATTATAAACGATCGCTTGCAGCAAATGTATTAACATCAATACTCTGGAAGAAAAGGTATTATTTTAGAAAAAAGAAAGTTCGTTTTAATGTAAATATTACTGGTTGTAATATTTCCAACGTGGATGTGAATTAATGATAGATTAAAAGAGATCCCTTGGTATTAGAAATTCGATATCTCACGAACTATTGCCGTAAGCCGTTTGTTAGCACATGCATCTGTCCAATCTCAATTATGCTAGCTAATTATAAACAATTATCCGTTTTTTCCTTTCGCTTAGTAGTTCAGTTTACATAACACCTGGTCTTACATTCACGAAGAGAAAATATATATATTACTACTTACGTAGATGAGGCCAGCAGTATATCGAGCTTTCAAGTTATACAACACACTAGCTTCGTTAAGATAGGTGAGTGAGGCCATATCTGAGCACTTCTCGTACTTTGGAGGATTCATCTGGTCACATTGCTCTTTTTTCACAACGACTTCCTAAATTAAATTAAAGAACATACATACAAATACAATTATCGTAACTATATTTAAACTCAGTATTTGAGGTCACGCCAGATACATGCAATCCTGCTTCGTAGACAGGTAGACCCCACAGAAAAGTACATCTCGTTGCATTGACCCACCCGGAAGAAGCGTATTCCAAAGGAAAATACAGTCACCACTTTCCTTGAAGGTATAATAACTACTGTTTGCTTCATCACAGATTTTCATGAAAACGAGACTAAGTGGTAAGGAACATCTGGACGCAACGAACGTGTTGCTTGTACATAAAACGAAAGAAAAAATTAATAAAATAATACCTTTCCGTTTTGTGTTTCCACAGTTACTTGTTCTCCTTGAGCACTTTTGACCATCGCGGCTACATACCCGTCTGTCGTTGAAACCGGAATCCAGACCCATTTTTTAGCATCAAATGTTTTGGCCTGTTCTTTCATAGCCTGTGTCGGGTCAACCCGTAAGTATTGCATTGGATCAACATCCGCCATTTTGATTGCTTTATTTGGTTATCAACTAATGTTTTTTGTAGAGAAAAACAAGAATATATGATTATATCGCTTTTTACATACGCAAACCGAGCGAGCTCCGTGTAACTCCGACAGTGTTCACGATCAAGCAAAACACTCAAAGCCAACTCCTCTATTCCAATGCTTAGTATATATATCAAGGCTTTGTTATGCCTGTTTGAATAACAATAGAACAATCCTCCTTTAAGTCGATTTAACCAATCAAATTACAGCATTGTATTACCGGTATTGTTAAGAGAAATTGCTTCATGAATATGTTATATATTTGAAAGGCTTCAACGTGTTTTGTTAAACGTGCTGTATTTCTTTTTAATAGTGCAAAGTTAATTAAACAAGAATTGTGGAATGTGTGAAAAATCGCAAGAAAAAACTAAAAAATCTTGTTGTTTTTAAAAAGAAAATGTTTTAGTTTACAGAAACGAGATTTTTTTGGATCGTTTTATTTTTGTGTATGCCTCGATGAACACGTTAAAAGAAAAACCTAATTTACTTAATTATAGTAAATTCATTAAAAACATTTAATAAGATATTTAAAAATAAATACAACAATACGATCTGGACAATCTATTATTTGTAGATCGTGTAGAAGAAGGCGTTGTCGCATTTGCTCCTGAAAACAGTCATTTCCTCTCACGTTTTCAGCAAAATTCTCACACATGTTAATCGTTAAGTATATCTATACCGAACTGCGTAATTATTTGACGTGTTTCATGCTAGGAAGTTGGAAAATAAAAGCATAGTTTTTCCCTTTAAACTCTTTGTTTATAAAGTTGAGCAATTTTTATGTCGCTCAAGTAATCGAATGGGATAAGCGGATTATGAGAATACTTGACTGCGTTTTATTATTTTTAATTGGGCGTGATTGCACTCTTCTCTGTAGAGAATTTAAGAAGCATAAAGCCCGGTTGGTTAGCCCTATAACCCTTTAATGCACATTGTCCCCTGAAATGGACAAATTACTTACAGTTTTTCTTTGTTATATTGCTTCTTTCCAGGAGGTAAAATTTTGGAAATGAAGTAGAAAATTAGGAGAAAATGTTTTATTAGATACTCTTATAAGCCCCCTGATTCTTCATAAAATTACATTGATTTTCAATAAAAAATAGACAATTTCC
>JANTOQ010698675.1:0-10103 GCA_027564595.1 Bythotiara depressa
ATAAGAAAATGAGCCTCAAAAAGCAAGAATTCCTAAGAAAATGCTAAGAAAATCCCCAGCCTCAATGAGATAATTTTTTTGGTAAAGCAAATTTTTTTGGTAAACATTTCTTAGCTCAATAGATAGTTTTATACTTATTCATATCTTTTATTTTGATGAAAATTTCTTCCCAAAGTTAAGCAACAGTGCCTACATATAGCAACAACATCGTGCAGCTCTTTACAGTAAAATGTCAGTCTGTGATGGAATGGAATGAAGAAAATTTCAGCCTGATTTTCATAGATTTTCTAAGAAAATTGAGCCTCACATTGAAAAACCATTTTCTTATAAAAAAAACAACGTGTATTATTAGAAGGGATAAAAAATATCTACTTTATATGTTCCTCATCTTTTTTCTTCAAAGTGTAAACTTTAATGAGTTGGAAGAAAACAATGACTTTATGAAAAACAAGATGCTGCTATTCCTGACTATTCCAGATAAACTTATATATGGATAGTTAAGATTTTAAAAAGATCTTGGTAAGATCTTGTACGTATGTAGAATCTTACTAAAATGAGAAGTTTTCAAGTTCTTGTAAAGAAAACGACCAAGTTCTTGCCAATAATATCTATGGACACATTTTCATAATAAATATATTCTGGATTGTATGTATGTACCTGGCATTATTATGTCTTTGCTTTTTAATAAAAAGTTGTAATTATTGAAGTTTCACATTTGAAATGCTACCTGTGAATGACTTCTTGTGATCACTTAATAAAACAATTTTACAAAAGACCAAAACATACGAATGTAGGTGTCCTGACAAATAGAGTTGTTCTGAAGAAATGATGAATTTAGCCCTCCTGGCAAAATGAGCTGTTCTAAGGAACAGGCTTTCTTTCCTGACAAAATGAGGTGTTTTAAGGACAAAATTTCATTCTGCTGGAAAATTGAGTTTTTCTATGCTTTACAACACAAGATTTTTCATGTCCTGGAAAATTGTGGTGTTCGAGTGATATATGATTTATCTGCATTTCAGGTAAATTTGAGTTTTTTTAGGAGAAAAAATATGTCCTTCCTGGCAAATTGAGCTGTTCTAAAAGAAACAACCTCCCTTCCTGATAAAAAGAGATCTCTTTCTCTTATTTATTGTTGTAATATCCTGTGAGCACAGGCTGACCTTCTCAGATATATCATTCTCACTGCTAAAAAAATATTTCATTTTATGGTTGGATTTTCTACATGATTATTGAACAATGAATATTTATATACAGTATCCAGGACATAATTCTAACTTCAAAGGGCATGGGTTCATTTTTCTTAAAAACGGGCACTTCCAACATTTATAATTGTAAAAAGGGCTTCCTTCATTCAGACCTCCTAATTTACATTAAGCCCAAGATAGTAGAAGGTAAAAAAGATCTAGAGTGGCTCCTGGTATCTTTATGTATCTATGTCAATTTATGTTTATTTTTCTCTGTTTTAGACAGCCATCTGCACCCCCACCACCAGTGAATGTTAATGTATCTATAACACCACAGCCAGGAGGTAAGCTGGATTAGTTTAATTCCAGATTTTATTTTTTATAAAAACTAATTTAAAAGGAACGTATATATCTGCCGTAAAGGAAATTTTTAATATATATACTACAATAGAAAAATATTGAAAAAAAGTAATTGGCCAAGTACATTGATTTTTGGTATCTGCATGTTTCTGTAGGTGTTTCCTATATTGCAATATTAACCATTGCTCTATTTCAAACATGTTCAACCAGCTGCTGTTCAAGACTGACCAACACATTCATTCTGTGTGATGTGTTGTCACATGTTCTGAACAATTCTGCCTTTACTTTGTGAAACATTATAATACATATATTATATTGGAGTTTCAAAGTTTATTATCTGACAGCAATTACACAAAATAGCTTACACAAACAACAACAATGAATGGAAGTTGATCATTTTGCAGACTTATGCAGGCTGAAGAAATTTTGAATGTTAAAAGATAGAGGGAATAATTTTTAGAGAACATATATTTACCTAAATAATAATTAGGTATAAGTCTATATTGCTTTTATTCACTTTCAAGGCAGTTTATGATGATAGGATATTATTTTACGTGTCTGGCCGCAGACATTCCAATTATCTGACTTTTTAGTTCTGATATTTTGTTACAAAAACAACTTGAGATGCCTATTTTATGAGTATATAAATTGACAAAAATGCTTAGCTTACATCTAGCAGCTTGCATTGAATATAGCAGTCATCAGCAGCACAGTGCAGGGATGTTACACAACCAACATGCAGGGTCGATAAATTTCTTATACCTTTTTGGTGATCATAATATACTGTATTCTGTATATACAACAAATAATTCAGTAAAATTTTGTATTTATATTGTCCTATACATGATAAAAGGGTAGCCTAGCCTAGCTTCCTGCCTGTGGAGAAGGGTGATATTTTACTTATTTTTAGCATTAGCAATTTACTGTATGTCACATTGTAAGATATACTCAAGAGTATTTCAATACTGTTTTGCCATCAATTGTTGATGTTTGGCCCCTCATCAGATTACAATTTTTCTTCTTCAGGAATTGTACATTTATCTGCAAACTTAATTTCCATGTGTTACTTTTATCATGATTGCCTCATGATTGCCTATGTTATATGCATCAAATTGTTGCACAGTTATATTTCCAACAAATATTTGTGTGCAAAGTCAATCACTAAGGAAAACAACACCATGCAACAAACTGTGTGTTAAGAGCATAGAAATTAAACTTAAAAGTTCGGCTTCAAATTTATTTTCCTTTTTTTCATATCACAGTATTTATTTATTTGTACCCAAGGAAATATTATTTTAGCAACCGACAAACTGCATTTGTTGCTCATAGATAATAAACAACAATAAGATTATTTCCATAGTAAGTAATAAAACTTTCACATGAATGTATTTTTGTGAACTTTATATAAAAAATATACTTCCAAAACAATAGATATAATACAAATGTAATTGAAGTAAGTAACATGATTGATGTGGGGTCAACCAGGTTCTCAAGTTCTAAGCCATAATGCCTGCTGATGATTTGTTATGTAATTAAATTGCTATGCATCAGGAAGGGAAGGCAACTTGTTTTGAGAAAATAATAAAAATGTTTTTGAGAAAAACCCATGGCTTCTTCCTCTAAAACATCCAATCTAAGAAGATTGAAAGACAGGACATCAGGACATACACTCATAGTTATGTCTTTATCTAATTTTTTTAGATCTGTTCAAATCTGGCCACAGTTATTGCGTATTTTTATTTTTAAATTTTCAAAGGCATTTGTGTCTTCATCAGCACGTCATCTATAGACGACTATAAAAACATTCCTGTAAGCATGATTATTTGAAATTGTATATAACAAGAGTTGATATCATCAGAAATGATACTTTAATATGAATAATAACTTGGACTTGCATGCAATCCAAATGTTATGAATTTGAGTCCTGTCATGGTACAGTGCTGAGATCCTATTTACAGAATCCATAGGTTGAGGGCATATTCTTGACCTTCTTGACTATATATATAGAAAGCAGTGCCCTATTTTGGGATGCTAAAATGTTCAGGGGTGTCTGAATGAAAATATGCCCTTTTTATGATTTATCAAGTGCCCTTCTTTAGGAAAAACGCACCGCCCTTTGATGCTAAAATATGCCATGAGACCATAAGTTATGTGTTTGTTTGTGCCACAATCGATGCCAGTTATGCAATATGTGATTGTACATTTGTGGTGAAGTCTTGTGAAATGTGCATGTTTGTAAAGATCTCAGAGCTGAAAGCTTTAAAAAAACATGAAGAAATAATGTAACTGTGTAAAACACACTGCCCTTTTGTGTTCATAACCGATTTCATGAAAATAAAATTGTGGAGAATGTGCCACAAAACTTACCAATACGAGTTGTAGCACGAAAATGTGTTGACTGTGTCAGACTCGCCGAGTTTAGGTACACTGGTGTGTAGTTTAGCTACAACGGTGTGTACTTAGGCTAGAGAATATGCCATTCCAGAGTGAAGCTTTTGATGTTGAAAAAAAAATGCTAAAGCAAGATGGCTGAAATGGAGTGGGAGGAGGGGGGGATCTAGTGGTGATAAAAGATGTGAAGATGAAAAGGGTTATTTTTATTGTGAATGTTTCACATTTTTGTCACTATTGATGAAATATATTTGCGGGTAAATATTCTCTGTGTTACTAAACATGTTGTTTCTATTAATTGGCATTGACATTAGATAGCAAAGAAAGTATTTTTACTTCAAAGATAAGATGGTTAAATGGTATAGCCTATTTCTGTAATGGATCTTATTCCATGGGATAGCTAAACATATAAAATGTCATTTATAATAACTATTTTTATGGATTTGCTGAGTTTTCAGTTTCTGTTTTAAAAGTATAGCTTATAAAATAGGCTTTTCAGGTCTCAGTAAAACCTCTAATAGGTGTAGGAAAACAGAATCTGTTAAAAGTACTGCAAACGTTGTGTTTAAAATTTCGTTAAACTCATCGAGTGGGAGGATGTTCATTGTTATATATTACTAATAATATATAACATATAATATTTAAATGAATAATAAAATAAATAGTTTGAAATGTACGTTAAAAAGTAAGATATACAGTAAAGTGTTGAATTTGTTTTTGTTATAGCTACCTACCCACCTCCTGGTCAACCTGGATATTATCCCCCACCTGGTCAGCCTGGGTATCCCCCACCTGGACAGCCTGGATATCCCCCACCTGGTCAAGCTGGATATCCCCCATATGGTCAACCTGGGTACCCTCC
Source organism: Bythotiara depressa (assembly GCA_027564595.1). Classification (NCBI taxonomy): domain Eukaryota; kingdom Metazoa; phylum Cnidaria; class Hydrozoa; order Anthoathecata; family Bythotiaridae; genus Bythotiara; species Bythotiara depressa. Next base: position 4,798 of record JANTOQ010698675.1, read on the forward strand.
ACCTGGTCAACCTGGTTACCCTCCACCTGGTCAACCTGGATATCCACCTCAACAATATCCACCACAAGGCTATCCAAATCAGCCACCACCAGGCCAGTATCCGCCAGCTGGTTACCCACCACAACAGTACCCGCCAGGTTACCAACCTCGACCAGGAGTTGTTCCAGTTGTAGCAGGTGCAGCAGCTGCGCCTATTATAATCAAACAGAAGAAGAAGGGAAGTAACAACACAAAGCTAATTGGTGGTTTAGCTGCCGGTGCTGTTGGTGGTTACGCTTTAGGGCAAATGCTTGGTGGTGGTCACCATGGACATCATGGTGGTCATTTTGGTGGTGGGTGGAGTAGTGGAAGTAGTAGTAGTAGTAGTAGTGGATCTGATTTCTTTGATTAAATACCCAAGATAAACAATAAATACTGCTTACTATTGTTCAACCAATCCAAGGTTATGTCAGTATTTCCAACAAGAATTTCGATTGTGAAGTAAATGTTTTTTCTAACTTCGCCAGCAGAAGGTCCGCCAGTACGCGGTGGTTTCTTTTGAGAAATTTTGTTAGTTTGTAACAAGAAGCTTATAAACCTCTTGAAGCATGTAGTACATCTATTAAATTTGGTGAGTTGGTTGTTATAATACGCGCGTGCGCGGTGGAATTTAATTTAATTTAAACACAGCGCAATTTGTTTAGTAAATTATTTTCCAATGTTCCTACTGCTCGAGTTGTTCAGGTGAAGCAAAGACCGATATGAAATGACAACATTCATAGAAGCTACAGTTGTAACCTCGTTCCCAGGGCATCTCACCGTCTCACCGCTTGCAGACGGCGATGGAAAATACACGAAAAAGGAAGAATAGCGCTGGGGAGGCGGTTGCTACAATAGATTTATATTCCCTTTTATTTGCAATAATTAACCCCCTGGCAGAATAAAATACAGCAAAGAAGATATTAAAATGTTAAAAATTTCCGGGGACACCAGACATTAACAGGTTAATTCCCATTGATCGATAATTTCCTTTTTGTACCCCCCTCCCCCCCTCCCCCCAAAACAACACAACAAACAACAAAAACAACAAACTTCGTTTAGTGGCGCACGCGCGTGTAAATTTTTTGAGGCTTTTCTGTCATAAGAAAACATTTGTTCCCTAGCAAAACTTCTTCTAATGTATGTATTTATGATGATCTATATAAGTAAAGGTCGTTGCATGCTTCGAGAGAGTATTAACTTCTGTTTTTTGATACGCTTCCCAGTGGGCATATCATGGTCACACGATGTTGAAACAACGTTATATCGACGTATGTAACGTTTATTCGACATTGAAAAGACGTTGTTTGACCATGATGTGCCCACTGGATTATTTGAACGCATTATCCATTTAGTGTCTGGATATACCCCTGTCATTTATATGCATTAATTAACCCCCTAGAATTGAAAAACAGAAATAAATTAGTAAAGTTTTGAATATATTCCGGGGACATCATACCCTAAATAAAGGGTTAATTTCGTCTGATGTTTACTTATACCCGTCAAAATGTTTGAAAAAAATTGAAGAAGTTTCCTTTTGAATCATCCTCGTCCCCAGAGCTTTTCTCTTTTGCTATGAAGGAGGGTGGAAGAAAAAGCCCTCGTATCATTCATCTCATTTTGTTATTTGATTGGATAATACGAAATTGCATAAATTACATATAAATTGCTGATGTAGCATTTTATCTTTGAATACGAATTTTCGATTTGGCAGACATATCAAAATGTGATGAGCGGTACCGGAGCTTTTTCTTCCGCCGTCGTTCGTATCAAAATGGAAAAAAAGATCTGGGGACGAGGGTCCTTTTGAATATAACGTGGATGTATAAGCGCTTATTCGGCCATTATAATAAACATGTATTTTTATAAGTTGTTGGTTAATTGTTTAATTACATTTTTTTTCCCATAATCATTATTTATTCTAACTTTTCTTTAACAACTAAAGAACTAGCAACATTTCGTCTTAATTATGTTAATTTATTTTGAATTTTTTAGTCCCCACTGTCATTGAGATCGTTTGTAAAATATAAAATAGAACTTTACTGCAACATTTGCTTTTAATTATTTTTGTAAAAAACAAAGCATAAAAACAACCAATCGTATTCCAGCCTAGGGTTGCTCTCATTATGTTTTATCTTTTTCACACTTTGAGCTTCGATGTTCTTATATATAAAGAAAGTGTACAGAAGCAGCCAGCGAAGCTATTCTTATAAAACAGTTGTTCTTAACTGCCAGGAAGTACGTTCTGGAATCAAATGAATAGACAAATTGAGGTTTCCTTAAGACACCTGTTTTTCCCAAGAAGCGCTCCTATTTCTCTTAGAGCACCTCTTTTTTCCAGGAAGCGATCCTATTTCTCTTAAAACACTTCTTTTTTCATGGGAACGAGGTGGTTTATCCTTGAACAGTTCATTTTGCCAGGAAGTCAGAAAATTAACAACTCATAGACTAGCTCAATTTTCCAGGAAAAATATAATTTTTTCTTAGAACAGCTCAATTTAACTGGGAAGTAAAACCTTTAAAACAGCTCATTGGCTGCTTTCAAGTGTATGGATTTCACGTATATTTTCAGAGTTATTATATTACTTCTAATCGTTTATGAAGGAATATATTATGGTGTTTATGGTTATTAACAAGTAGCTGACCATTTTTTATTTGAATGGTTGAGTTGCAAAGTAAATCTACACGTGAGATATGTAATTATATTTACACTGCATATAATAGTTTTAAGGCCGTGTTTACACCATGTTTCTATTGCACGTGTACAGCTAGTTTTTCATAAATCGCAAAATATTTGTGTGAATTTGGAATAACAAACATCTGATCACGTGTAAACAGGGCGTAAATCATCCTAAAATCTCATTTCTGCTTTAACATTTTCCCTTGCGGGTGGCTATTTTGTTCTTGGAAAAAGCCACTGTCCATGCGCAGTTGCGTAAAAACTTCAGTATGTGTTAAAGAGCAGGCTTGGTAACATTTTAATAGAGCAAAATTTAAGTGGAGAGTTTAAGTTTGTATACTTTTCTGGGAAGCTAATTTTATGCTCTTTGTGACTTTTCTTATTCAAACATTTTACCTTATAAATTTAATTTCTTTATTTATTTTTCACCATTGCGTCCGTGTTTCTCGTGGAAATATGAGAAACGGCATAAAATCGTGTGTTGCTAGTATTATCCCTGTATTCAGGAGACCTTTGTGTCCTTCTCCTTTTCCCTTGTTTTTTGTACGCATGCTTCATAGATGATTTGAATTGTATATTTATGATTAATCTGTATGTATTTTGCAGTTTTGTAATAAACATACATAAAACGAGAAACGTATTTATTCATGTTGAAAATATCTAATCTTTTAATAATGGAATGTTTAGTTAGAAAAAAATATTACTGCACACGGTGACGTAATAACTGAATACAATTAATGTTACCTTATATCATTTTTTGAAAGAAGTGATAGTCTGTTTCAAGTGTTTATTTATTGACATCAATTATGCAATTCCCATTGATGGGCGGCCCTTAGTCAGCATATTTTGTCACTGACACAACCTTTTATTTGGTTTTATAAGAAACAAAGAAAAATATCGTTTTACCGGGTTATGATGTTTGATTGTTTATATATATGACAGCAAATATAATAAAAGTTATATCGACTAGGTGATATCTCGGATGAAGAAAGCGAGACGTCTCATTTGTCCTTTTACCAAATTAATTTACATTATATTTACAACAACAAACCCCCTGGAAAAATAAAAACAGCAAATAAATTAGTAACGATTCAATTAAATCCAGGGGTACTTAAGTTTTGTAACATTGTCTAGGCTTTGTTATCAAAATGTATTCATTGTCCACATTCTTTGGTGAATTCATGATACAGGCAACATGCTTTGTTAATGTCATCACGTATGCTGTACTCTGCGCACACGTTTTCAAGAATGTACCTTACGGCTCTCGTAGGGGCGTTGGCTGTTCATAAGTAATTTAATGACAGCAAAATATAATTATCAGTGTCTTCACGATGTTCGCGCTCCCCTCCACAGAGTTTTTTTTGTGTAACATTAATTGCCATGATTATGCAATTATTGACCAAACTTAGAAATGAATATATTTCTCCTTCATCACGTCACGATTCATGGTCAACTTAGCCATCGATCTTCCCTATCCCTGGTTTAAGGTTTTAAGAACCACTTAGTCTCAATCCTACTCGAAATTCTGATTGAAAAGCAGAGATGCATCCTTGCCTTGCGAACCATGTCTAACCATAAGGCTAAGGTACGTAGCGGAAACTTTAGATAATGCCCACCATGTCTAGGAAAAAGGGGATGTCATCTGTCATATAGGCATCGCGTGTAGCGCACACAAAAACATAAACATGACCTGCGGATTATACAAAGTAGTATTCATTCGACCTGTTGATAGTGGAGGGGTTATAATAACAGAAATATTCGGGATTTGAGAATTGGGGACGATGATCGCTGAGTGCTATAGTAACATTTCCACTTCAACTTGTGGTGTCCACTCAGTCATAACTGACGCCATTATGTTTAGTATAAAACCGAACAGTTCCGGGACCAAAGTAGACATACGCTCTCTAACATGACCGGTAGCCAGCTAAATTTTGCTATTATTGTCTACTGTGTGCACTGCATTCTGTACAACACATCCCATCATTCGAATAATTAAACACTAAGTTAATTGACTATAAGAACAACATATAAATAAAAGATACAATCAATATATTTATTAAATAATTAAGAAACACCAGCCTTGTTTGGAGAATTTCTGGAGTATATTTGCCATTTTACCGTAAGAAAGGGTAAGGTATGTTGGGTACGAGGTGGAGCAACCATCTGTTAACACAGTGTGTTATTATTTGTTTAGCGTCCATTTAATCTGTAGTAAAAGCTTTGAAAATCTTTGGTTTCGCTAATAACGTGTTCTCATTTATATCGAAATACAACAAGAAAGACTTCGTCTTTAACATTTCCTGGTTATTTTTTTCGTTTATTTTCAGCAATGTTCCGTTTAAAAGAATTCAAATCTTTCTGGCCGTTTTTTGAATAAATAATCAACTTTTTGTATTTAAGTGACTGTTTTGAATAGAACCATGTAATAGATGTAATTTCATAAGAAGTCTAAATTTTGCACAAAGTGCCGTTTTCGAGGCTAAGAGACATGCTTGTTCGAATTCGTATATGCCTCCAATGGTACTTGATTCACTAAAATAATAATATACAACTCTCGATAAAGTAACTTTTGAGGAAACTACTAATGGATTGATTTATTAAATTAATT
>JANTOQ010699341.1:0-10099 GCA_027564595.1 Bythotiara depressa
TCGTAACTAGCGCTAAATAAGTGCCACAAACGTAATTTTCAAATCATTTCCCTTTGTATCTAACGCTAAATAAGTGCCGCAAACGTAACTAAACACCTTGACCTTACGGAATAACAGATTCGCCTAAGACTCGCGTAGGGTTCTATACAGGAATCTTTTTAGACACGCGAAGGCTAACATCGGATTTGAAAGCCTGCAACTGCACATGAATGACGTTTGTTATCAATGATGTCACATGAATTGTCTACAGCTTATAACTCAAAACCACATCTTTCAACGGCTTAAAACCCAAACGTTATCATTAATTTTAGGGGTCTATGAGGATTTTTCATTTCATAGAATACGTTTTCTAGGCTAATTCATGTGTGCTGAATCCAATTTTGTTGAAAGTTGAAAATGTGAAATCCACCGGTCCACTCCTTTAACAGCACAAAAATGCATCAACACTGAACTCGATAAACATTCACAATTTGAACTAAAACATCCATTGAACTTACAATCCCTATTTAAAGAGTTTAATAATCTAATCCACAAACCTGACAATGAAAATGATTCCACCAGTAATTGTCAATACTATGCGATATAGAATTGTTTTGTTCCAAAACTTCCTCACTTTTTCATCTTAATATTGCTTTTCTAGGAAGACACAAACCACTATCAATGTTAAATTTTAAATTTTAAATTTGATATTATTGCACTCACAGATAGTAAAATTAATAAAAATATCAAACCAAAACACTGAACAGCTGCGGAACAAGTGGAACAACCGAGGAACAAGCGGAACAGCTGCAGAACAACCCAGAACATTAACAAATAGCAAGATGACATAGCAAATCATGACTCATGATCTATTATATTTGGCCACCACCATCTTTATTTGTTTTATAGTAGTCAGGTTTCTTCATGTTGCACACTTTATACACAAAGGCTATGTCGGATGATTTCTTTTGGCTTTAATCAGTGTAGAAAGTGGGTCGTGGGGCTGTAGGTCCGCCATCTTTTTATTTGATCTCCCTAATTTAGTAACATGTTATTGAGAATTTTTTGCTCTCCATCAGAGAAACTTAAAAACTTGCATCTCCACAATGATCATATTCTTTAACGAACAACCAAGACAACATCTGGAAACGCAAAAAAAATAGTAAAACTTATATATTTGATTTAATGAATCAGTTTATTGTTATGTCGCGGTACATTAAAGATTTTATTTTAAAGGTTTTGGCAGTTGATAAAAGAAATAAGATCGCCTGATCGATTTTTAGCAAAGAACAAAGAACTGCGGGACAATCGCGATAAAAGTAGCAAGTGGAAATTAAGCTTTAGAGCTGTCTGTAAAGCAAGTTAGATATTTATATCACTGATGGCTGTGGGAAAAGAAGAACTGGAAGTTTCGAAGCAGTTGTTTTTTGTTGTTTTTTAAAAGCAAGTGTTTAGGTTAATCCACGGTAATCTACATCTCACACAAAAGTTAAAAAAACACAGAAAAAACAGGTCATCTATAACTAGCTGGTGGATATAACAGAGATTTTTCAATCATATGTTTTCAGAGGATTCTGTTGAATTCAGGTGATTTCTGTTGAATTCTGGTGATTTTACTAAGTCGTGCTTACAGATGTCACCAAAGGAAGCTAATAATTACATTTTGATGACACTCCATTAATATCTTATCTGACCAAGTATCCAGACTTAACAGTAAGATAATATACATTTCTGAAAAAAGCCTCTGTGGAGGAGACTGAACATCATGATATCTCCAAAGGGCTTGACTGATAATTGCATTTCGATGGCAACAGCTTTTACCAAGTTTCCAGGCTTCATAGTACTGTAAGGTTCATTTAGAAAAGAAAAATCTGTGTCTATTTTTGAAACACCTGGACCCTCTTGGATACTTCCAATTATTATTCACCATATATGGTCAAAATTGGTTGGATAAGTAAAGGCATTATCATCATAAATATATATCAATTACACCTTTCAGTAAATGGTTAGTGACCGTTCAGACAATAGAAAACACATTGAATCCTGAGACCCTGAGGATATATTGCGTAAAGTTTATAGTGAGTGCAATGGGGTCACTCCACGTTAGATAAATTTGTAACATGAACATTACTATATTATATAATATATACAGCACATGATAAAACTATCATGTCTTAGCCTACCTCGTGTAACGCAGTTGGCATGGATCCAACACCAGTGACCCTGGAATTACATTTCTTCCCTAACACCCTTTGGAAGCTATCTAATTAAAAACTTAATTAGGCTACACCAAAGGTGTAGGCTTGGGGTGCCCTAGAAAGGCAAATATTAAAAGCTTGAGACAATGTAAAAATGATTTCTGACATAATCTCATTAATTACTTATACAACTAAGTTTCATGTCCATAGGGGTACTGGATATGATGATTCAGAAAAACAAACATGATATCACCAAAGGGTGTGGATAATAGTAAAACATTTTAATGATAGTTTCTTGATTATTTACTAAGGTTGTACAGATACTACATTCATAGGTGATATATTCTGAAGAACACCTGATAATTACAAATTCCATATGGAAATGCAATATCCCGAATTACCCTGATATGAAACAGCATTCTCTTGAAGAGTGCAACATCTGTATTCCAAGCTACAGTGAAACTATTTGAAACCAAGTGTATATAAAGTTTGTAACCTATCATTAAACATACAAGACAAGTCTCTGCTTTAATTAGTATTTCAATTCTACTTTTAAGTGTAGTTGTTGTTTTATATGTACCTGTATTAAACCACCAAATACAGAGTTTTATGGGACCAGACTTCTTCTGCATGTTTATGGTGGTTGCGATTCTTTATAATAATCACTTCATATAGTTTTACATTTCAAATTTCAGGGCATATTCTAGTGTCACTTAGCATGAGTGCAATTTGCTTGAGAAAGGGCACTTTTGATCTCTAAATTCTTAAAAAGGGCACATTTTTCAGTGAGACTGCCATTGTTGGAAGCATATTTTAACTTTTATTTAGCATCTTTAAAAAATGCTTTGCAATCAATTATCATACCAAAATAATTTCTTTTAACAGACTTACTTTAGTTATTAATCATTAATTATTCATTAATTATATAAATTAATTGGTTACTGCAATATTATTATTATACAAAATTTTAAACACAGCTCAATAAGAACAACATGCACAAAATTATCGCTGAAGTAAATAAACATGATATACTCCTTTCCAGTAATTATGCCATCAAAATGCAAATCAGTTACAGTTTATTTTTAGAAAAAAAATGATATGTTCAAATTCACCGATAAGAATTACATAAATATGAAATTTTTTAGCATCAGAATATATGATTGCAGCTTGTTTAAAAAATGTAAGTTTTTTTTTTGAAAACAAAGCTCTGACTACATGTACTTTTAATTTAAGAAGGTGTTAACTGGATAAGATAGCTGTAAATTTTAACCTTTTTGTAACACGAGTTTAACCTTAATATAAATATATGTATGTATGTGCGTGTGTGTGTTTTTATTTTTATTGTACATGTTAATAGCAGTATTTCTACTGAAATGTCTATCCTGTATAAACATTCATAATAAATAAATAAATAAATAAATAACAAATTTTAAGCATAAACATATTATTTATTGAGGGGTTGGCATGAAATAAATTCCTTACAAGAAATGCAACTTAAAAGATTTGACTAATTTCTGGAAATGAGTATTATAAATATAATTCGAATTTTTGCGAAATTAACCTTAACAGAAACAGTATGGGAGAAATTCAAAATATGAAGTATGTATAATCTGTTGGTTAGGAATATGTGTTTGTGATCAATTTTCTAAAGCTAATGTTTTTGTTTTCTATAGGGTGTGGGAGTATGATCAATTCTTATCAAAATGAGTTTGTAAATGGACGAAGGTTTATTTGACTGTTGTCAGCCAATATCAATGTCAGTGTCACAGAATTTCACCTCTTTCAAGAGATTAACAAGTCGTGCATTTTCATATTTACTTGAATCACCACAACCAAATCCTAGCTTAGTTGCCTACACCCGATTCTCACTCCCAGTAAAGTATAAATATGCTCGACCCGCATTTCTGGAACTTAGTAATGAAGCAACTTTGGCATCTTCTGACCATGAAATTCGACACATCATACATCCAAAGCATCCTCTCTTGATGCATGCTGGATATGCCGAAGTAATTAATGCTGGGAAAACTCTACAAACTAACGAGGATCAAAGTTGTGTAGGTGAATTTGTTGTGACAGTCCCAATTAATCAGAGGGATGAATCTTGGAGTACTGAAATGTGTCAAATACCATGTGTCTATTTTGGTGTGTTTGATGGACATGCAGGTTTGTTTACTCTTTTGTGCTCTTTATAAATGTTCATGAAAGTGGAACGGTTTCTTTTAGCCCAATTTGTTTTTATTAATGGAAGACAGATGATTTACTTTAAAACCTAGTCATATAGGGCTAATCTCCTCCTTTTTTATATTTAGTAAAAATATCACTCAGCTGCTAGTTCGTTTTATTTTCCTTTAGTGTCATCTTGGTCAAAATGACTGAACCTTTATCTTCAAGGAAAGCGTGCTTCTTTTTCTTTGCAACAGTTTGTTGAGCAATTGTGTTTAATGCACTGTATTTTGTTCTCTGTCATATAGCTTTTTATTCCAGACGATTAAATGCCAAACTTTCTTCAGATAGACAAAAGTTTATTTCAATGAGGAAATAAAAAAAGAACCTTTTTCAGATGGATATACATCCTCCTTAAAATGAGTGACTGAGGAGTATGTAACCAAATACATAGGTAAATTTGTTTGGAGTGTATAGAATAACTAAATAATTATCATCATACCCCAGACATTTGTTCATACAGTTTTGAGTTCCTTAATATCTTACCCGATCCATTAAAATTTTGTCAGTTAAAAGTGAAGAAATTTGGCTAGATGATGAAATTTTTAAACCAATAATTTTTTTTAACCAACAAATTTGTAACTGATAAATTTTTTTAACGGACAAAATTTATTACCGAAATCTATTTCTACTCGAAATTTACTTCTGTTATATGATTTATTATTGTGCTCATTGTTGGTAGCTTGAAGCCATTTATTGCAGAATGTTTGATCAAATGGAAGTTATTTCCTTTTTTGGAACTGATAAGTAGCAACAAATCAAAGAATACTCTTTCTCATATTAAAAATCTTTACATCTGGTAAAGTCAAGGTTAAAGGTTACAGTTGTACAAAAGTTGCATCAACCACATTTATTGATTAATTTATAATAGTGACAAATTTTTGGTGAAGAGATGAAAGTTTTAAACGAGTTTGCTAAATTACTTGCTTACGTATCTTGCATGCCCTCATGCTTACGTGTCATCGTGCTTTACCTGCCCCAGAACTTTACGTTCCCTCGTGCTTTACTTTCCCTCGTGCTTCTGATTTTGATTGGAGCTTATGTAAGAAGCACCAAAACATTTTCTACTTTCCCTCTTAGATATTTTTTTATTAGTTTTAAACATAGTTAAGGCAATGGGTACGTACCATCTTAAGACAAAGTCATGTTGAATTCTGTATGACTCCTTGTTTCAGATATTATTCTGCTCTCCCAAGTAGATACTTTCCTTAATTTTCATCATAATTACAAGCGATTGAAGTACTCCATATGGGATTTGGTACCTACTACTATCTTTACACATAACGTTGATTAGTTTATGACCCCTTGCTTCAGATATTAATCTGCTTTCCCCCATAGAGTATTTTCTTACTTTTGACCAAATACATCAAGTACTCCATACCGAAATTAGTATGTTCCATCTTTATACAAATGACATTATGACTTCTTGTCTCGTATATTTTTCTGTTCTCCCCCATAGAGACCTTGTTTACTTATAGAACATTATTAACCAACAAGTGAAGTATTCCACATGAAATTTGGTGAGTATATTGAAACTCACCACCTCATAATTGTATGCTCTCCATTGTAGATAATATTTTATTTTTTAAAACTTTTTTAAACTAATAAAGTAATACTCATTTTCATAACTCATTACGCAATCATGTTCTCAAAACAACACTTTTGTACATTTTAATGAAAAACAGATTTATACAGGTTTGGATTTTTTGTCAAGTAGTAAATAAAACAGAAATTAGAGTTATTTGTAAATCAGGGAAGCGTTATCAACTGTTAGAAAATATTCAATAACCCAAGCCTCTTTATCATAACGAGGCTTGGGTTGCTAAATCAAAATATAAAAAGGCTTTGACCGGATATGGTCATATGCCATAAAATTGGATCTGTTTGGTTTAAAAACTAGAAAAATATGCTACTGTATAAGCATAATTTTTTAAAAGTACAATCCATATATATATTTTAAATATAAACAAACTTCAAATTTCGACCTAATATGAAAAGGTCTATCAAAGTGCAGTTTATTATGCTCAGACAAAATGAGGTAGAGCAGTGTTTGATTGGCTGTTATTTCAAGCATTGTTTCCGTTCTTCAGCAGTGGCTACAATAGACTATTTACGCAGACACATGAAATTTTTTTTTGCTCTCCTTCATATAGCATCTCATTGACGCTAACATTTTACTGGTAGGGTAAAATCTACTGCTAAGTTATTTTTTAGCCTTACCATTATTCAGAGACACTACTAATGTTTATAAATAAAGGGAGACACTTTTGGATTTCACACTCTCCAAATATTTATTGTACACCATTTATTTCCAACCACAACTTATAGGTAAAATGCACACCGTCTATCGTACTAAGAAATAGGTGCGCGTATTTGCAAACTGTAAAAAAGCGTGCACGGTATTATTGCTGTTTGGGGTGGGGTATTTGGAATCCTCAATTTGGGCTGGGGGAGGAAAAATGACATCACCTTAACTTGAATTTTGCTCAGTAATAGCTGTAGTTGTGAACATAGACTTTTCAAAAAGCATCATATTGCATATCTATCATGTGACCATCATGCTGATGTGAACAAAATTTTGCAAAAAAATCCCGAAATGACTATTCACTTGTATTTGTGGTATTGGACACGAACATCGGGTGACCACGTTTACTCATAAAAGTGTGATATATGAGCGAAGAAAGATAGTTGACGAGAGGCGTCGTGAAAGAGGACATAGAATTGTAATGAGTCATATATAGAGTAAATAAATATAAAAAGAAACATAACACTTAGTAGTACCTTAAAATATAACATTGTCAACGAGGATGGGATGTAGTACCTTAAAATATAACAGTATTAATAATAAAAATACATTTAGATCAGCTTTTTTTATTTCGTTTTCTGGTTCCGCAAGATAATAGTATAATCCATTGGTTCTATGTAACATATAAATCTAGACTGTGCCCTAATTGTGCCTGTTTGAAAATGTTTGAAAATGTCGCAATTAAGAAACTGCTGTCCTGAGCAAAATATAAAATTTTTAAATGTTCAGAACACAAATGTTGTAGTATTTGGTAAAAGTTTGAAAGAATCATATCTCTGCCAAAAGTTATTGAAATATTTGTTTCATAAGATTTAATTTGATGTGGTATATAATCTGATGGGTGGTTTCAAATGATAGGTTACAATGTGAGATCTATAGCAGAAATGACAACAAAATTTGGCAGATATTTAACAAATAAAATATGTTAATGGTCAGAACGTTTCAGCCTAATTCCAAATTCCCTATATTTGTGTCGTTTGGATAAACAATAGTTTGACAAGTCCCAAAAGCCCTATAACGGTATAGTTTAACGATATGAAAACACTAATAATACGAGTTGAAAGCTGAACACAATGGGGAAGAAAATTAGAATGATTTTCAAATGTATTTAGCATCTGCAACACAAATTAATATGTAAAAGAAGTTTAAGCTCTTCCACACAAGGTAAATAAACAAAACTAAAACTAAAATTTCATCTACAATAGAGAGCAGAACAATTTTGAGGTGGAGAGCTTCAAAAAATTTCAGTGATTCTGTAAAACCAGTTTATTGAACCTTTTTTGTCTTAACATTTTGTCAATCGCTCACGTTTGTACGACCATCGTACATTAATCATATAAACGTTTCTAAGGAGTAAGGCAGAAAAGCGACTTAATTTGTACTCACCAAATTAAATATCGAGTACTTGATACATTTGTTAATTATGGTCAAAAGTAAGAAAATACTCTACGGGGGAGAGCAAATCAATATCTGAAGTAAAATTTTTGGTGCTTCTTACATCAGCTCCCATCAAAATCAGAAGCACGAGGGCACGTAAAGCACAAGGGCATGCAAATTTCGGGGGCACGTAAACACGAGGGCATGTAAAGCACATTGGCACGTAAACACGAGGGCACGTAAAGCACGTTGGCAGGTAAGCACGAGTGTACATAAAGCTCAGGGGCACGAGGGCCCATGTAGCACGCATGGCACGTAATTTAGCAAACGTGTTTTAAACGGTATAAAGGTATATGCCATGAAAATCATAACTTGCATTTCCCCCAAACTTCTCAAGTGAAATATTACACAGACTCTAGGGTTTTAGTTTTTATGTGGATTTACCATATGTCCAGATGTTTTCCGTATTTACTGAAAAAACCTTTTTAGGTGCTGGAGCTGCATTAGCTGCTTATCACAACCTTCATCACCACATTAGGGAGAAGTTGACAGACGTTTCACACATGTTAGTTTTGTCAGAAAAGGAGATAGAGCAGCGGTATCTTACGACTGGTCTAATTACCACGGTTAATACTGAAAAGTTGGTTATTGGTGCCTTGGAACAAGCTTTTTTAGCAATGGACGATGAAATCAGGGAGACTCGTTATGACTACAGGATTGATGGTGGTTGTACTGCTCTAGTCTCATTATTTATAAAAGGTATATATGTATGTATCGTGATTTTTATCCTGTTCCATGCAAACCCAGCCATTGTGTGGAACACCCATTTTGCTCTTTCTTTTCTGTATCCTTTGGAATATTGAAAATAACATCAAAATATAAACTAGATCAATTTTAAATTTTTTTGCCAAGTTTTTAAAAAGCCAGGTGGACCAAAATTGAGACAATTTACAACCTCTGATTTCACTGAAATAAAAGGTTTTAACCCTTTAATGCATAAGTATACCTCCTGGAAATTGTCTATTTTTTATTGAAAATCAATGTAATTTTATGAAGAATCAGGGGGCTTATAAGTGTATCTAATAAATTTTTTTCTCCTAATTTTCTATTTAATTTCCAAAATTTTACCTCCTGGAAAGAAGCAATATAACGAAGAAATCTGTAATTAATTTGTCCATTTCAGGGCACACTGTGCATTAAAGGGTTAACGGTAATGATTAACCTGTTAGAGAAATTTAAAATATGAAAAATATTCAAGACGTTCGAGAATTTGTTCATCGTGGAACCTTTTAAAATCAGTAAAATACATGACAAAATATTTTCAATTTTTGTTGGTATATTGAAGTCAACTTTCCTTTCCTCCTAAATGGAAATATAGGTGGTAGATGTGTTACACTCTATTTATTTTTTTCCCTTGTCTTGCTTGTTATATTTATGACATAGGTTTTTCACTTGTTGCTAGATTTACTGTATGACGTTGACTTTTCAAACTCTGAATGGACATAAAAATAATTTTAATAAAAGCACGAGTTTGGCATTCAGAGGCATTAAAATTTGATTATAGTTTCCAAATCTCTGAATAAAACAAGTAACCAAGGTATTAAGTAAATCTTGAAGATGTATAAACTGATCACTGAACACATATTAACCATGTTAAAACTGGTAAGAAGCCCAGCTGCCATACTGCCTTAAAATGTAATAGAAAACTATAATCACTTCTCTTTTGCTCACAACAACAACTGTCTACGGTTAGTGCGTCCTTGGTTAGCAAAGTGCGCAATATTTAACAAGGGTTGTATAATATGACATGTTATAAAACTCATAGTTGGTAGAGGGTACCAATCCCCCCTTTCTAAAGTAACCCCCCCTTCTAAAGTAACCCCCCTCTCGCCAATTTTTTTTGTTTCAGGGGCATAATATATTAACTAAAAAAAACCTGTCTACTTTAGTTTTGTATTGGATAAATATTTATATTTTTAAATTTTATTTAAAAAAATTGAATGTTGTACTACAAAAA
>JANTOQ010699563.1:0-10098 GCA_027564595.1 Bythotiara depressa
CCTTCCATCAAATTATTTTATGTGATTTATTGTATATGATTTATGATGGTTAATATAACAAACAAACAAACAAACCTCTACTAGGAAAATGACTACTCAACATTTTGGAAAATGACTAAAAATGACTAATCAACATTTTATACAGAAGACAACACCACAACCAACAATGAAATCATGACGTTCGAAAATGCTTTCGAATTTCAGTCATTCGAATGCAGTTTCGAACTTTAACTCTGGAATAAAGCAGTGTGGGCACTCATAACAAATATTTAATAACAAACCCAGTTACCGAATTAAGACTGGTTAGCAAAGATAAAAAGAGATTTTAATAATACAGAGTGTTGGAACCAGGATAGCCTTGACAGAAATGAAATCCTATACAATTCCGGGGGTTGGGGATATACTGAAAACAAGGCTCTTCTGAGGAGTAGACATCAGTTTTATAATGAAATTTGGTTTTCCAACCTATACAACAATAAAAAATAATATTAAAAAAAAAACTATCATTAACACTATTTTTAGGAATTATGTAATGTATTTTTCTAAGAAAACAACAGTTTTTACCCCCTGAACGAGGCAATATTTGAACCTCCGTATCTTGAGATGTGTTCATTTTCAGACCATGGTTCTTATATTAATTTTGTATGATTTTTAATGCTCTTTCTAATGATATAACAAATTTACTTTTTTGAGCACTTTCATTTTTGACTGACCATGACCACGACCACGTGGTTTTAATGCCCAAATATGGAAATTTGACCATGAACCAAAATGTGTACCCAACTTTTTCTTGACCCCAACACTATGGGTTACTCAAATCTAAAGTCAAAATGAGGGTATATAAAAGCACATACATGCATCCCAGTGGCTCCTGTAGTAGAGGGGGTCTAAAACCTAATGGCCAATTGTCGTTATAAATTATGAAAATAGATTTTGATGGCTCCTAAATGTTTCTAGTTCATATTCAATTAAAAAATTAAAAACATTTTGTGCTGTGGGTATAATAATATAATGTTTACAATACTCAGCTTGGAACATTTTTACAGGACATTGTTGTTTGCACTTTCCTTCTTCACAATATTTATGTAGAATTTTCCTAGGTGTCCTTTAGGCTCAATGTTTGGGGAAATTTGGGGTGCATTTGCTGTAGTTTGCCTGGTTGTTGTTGTCTCACAATCTATACAAGCTGTATCACTTGCTGTGTTAGTCAGCTGTTTTATTGGGCATATGTCTTTGCTTTACACAAGAGAGTCATTGTTGACTCAACAAGCATCTTCACATCCTACACGAGTCATTGTTGACTCACTGTTTTGTTGAGATTTTATTGAGCAGGTTCTTCACGTGCACTAGAGAGTCATTGTGGACTCCCCAAAAGAGAGTCATTGTAGGCTCCACAGAACAGAATCGTTGTGAACTCATTAATAGGCAGTATATATGTACTTCAGGGAGTTGTTTACTCCCTATTAGGTGTTTTATCATTGTTTTCGTTAGAGCCGTTTGTTGCTTTTACAAATTTGTCCCAAATGGTGTGCTTCATTGTTTGAACTTGCACAGTTGGGATAGAGCAACCAATGCAAAAAACAAAACTGATCCTAATTAAGGTATGATAATTCAATTCAGATGTAGAAGGTGTGAGAGTTCACTTTTTCACCTTTATTTGTAAAAGTAATAAATATCATTCTAAAGTTGCACCAAAAATGTGATATGCTTATTGCTTATAATCAGTGAAGATATTGAAATATGCCCAGGACCTGAAAGAAACTGTCCTATTAAATTGTTAACTAAGTTGAGTGGGATATGCCACTGGAAAATTGTCCAAAGGTTCATTATAATATCATCGGACATTTTGTAAAATCCGTTGGACAAAAATGTGTCCTAAAAAGTTACAAACAGGCTACAAAAAATTGTTTTTTATTTATTTATTTATTTTCTTGCTTCAAAAAGCTGTCACAAGTGACTTTTTACAGTCGCTACTATGATTTTCTTGCTTAAAAAAACTATATATCATGACTGACATTTTACGGCAGTTACTATGGTTTAAAGTAACTGTTGTGAGTTAGATTTTACGGCCGTTACTATGATTATCTAGCTTAATAAAGTTATCAAGATTGACTTTTTACAGATACCACTACAATTCTGAGTGGCATTAAAAGAAAGAGTTACAGATATATGATCGTATATGAAAATAACGAATTGCAATCGTATTGTATGGCAAAGAAAATAATTTCGTAAACCCATAGTAATAATAACAATAAACTTCATATCGTATTCATTTATTGCTTACGTTTTTATTTCCATACGAAACGTATTGTGTTATAATTACGTAAGTTTCATAACCTGTATGAAAACTTAATTTCGTTAATTGCCGGACTAAGAATTATTTTACTTCTGAACAATGAACTGCATATCATAATTCGTAAATATATTTATTTTAAGTAATTAAAAAGCTCAAACAATAAGATTTGCATATGTAGGATTTACGAACTTTGCATCTGTAAACAATAGTTTCGTATTCCAGACAATAGAAATGATTCATAGAACATTTAATATTTAAGTAAATTAAAAACAAAATTCAAACAATAAGCTTCGCGCAGGGTGTATGAATTTTTGTATTGGTATTAGAAATGTTTATACAATCTCAATTTTTTGTATTCCCAGCACAACTGATATAAAATAAAAATGGCATGTCCTCAAACCCTCTGGATGGCACTCTCATTTTGCCATTTTAACCATGATAATCCGAGGGTAGACATGTTTATACAGTACTTAATTTTTATTTATTTAACTGTCAATTTGTAAGAATTGATGGTAAATAATTTTATTAACGATTAATTTGTAAGAATTAAAGGTAAATAATTTTATTAACAGTCAATTTGTTATAACTAACGGTAAATAATTTTATTAACGGTCAATTTTTAAGAAATAATGGTACATAATTTTATTAACAGTTAATTCTCAAATTTATTTAAAATAACGGTGCTTCCCGGGGTTAGTTTCATTTTACATTTTATTAATTAAAGAAGAAACGACCTTGTTAGTACAATTTCTGGCTTCAGTTTCTTTCGTTCAGCGAAAAAGGATTCTGAATATAAAAATATACCTGGGGTATTGAATGGGAGAATATATATTTATTTTCTCAATTAACTACAGCACCATATAAAGAGTAGCCTTTAGGTAATTTGAGTTCGGTTTACGATACCGATCGGTAGGCTTCTTTTGTTGGAACTGGTATATAATAAGTGCAACTTCCCTAAACTTAACAAAGAAAGTTACAGATTGCACGCTATGTATTCTTGAGTAACGAATAACCGTAAATGATCATTTTTTTACACTATTTAACTCATTTATATATTTGAAATTCCAACCCTCCCTATTATTCGGTACTCAAGAGTATGAAATGTATTTGTAAAGATTCTCCCGTTTCATTAATAGTGCCCCGGTAATCTTTTTCACATCATTCGGTCAGGAGATGTCTAGACATGTTTATTTCAAATTTCTTAGAAAACACCAGTAGGAAGAGATAATAGAAGATGTGTGTTATTGAGCATTCATTTTACACTTCATTTCTAACTGTGGAAATCAACCTCATTCCCAGGGCCTTTTCGATATAACTAATGTTTATTTAAGTGAATATAAAGAAAAATGTCCTACATACGAATGAGGTTACATGAAAATGTCCCGCTAGTTCAATTTCTCTAAAATGTAGATTATACAACCCCATCCAATATTTAAGGCTAGAAATCCTAGATTAAACAACGAACTATACGACCGCTTATTCCATTTTAAGGTTATAAAACTTAGATTAAATGACGATCTACACCCACTAGTTCCATTCCTAAGTCCTCTAAAACAACGATCTATGACACCCATCCAACTTTTAAAGCACTAAAACCTAGATTAAATAACGATCTACGACCCGTTCGATTTTGTAAGCCTAAAAAACCTAGATAAAATTATGATCTACGTCTGCTCGTTCCATTTTTAACATTCTAAAATGTAGATTAAATAAAGATTACGACCCACAGTCGATTTTGTAAGCCTCAAAAACCTATAAATAAAGATCTACAACCCCCGATCGATTTTGTAAGCCCCAAAAACCTAGAAAAAATTATGATCTACAGCCGCTTGTTCCATTTTTAAGGTTCTAAAATGTAGATTAAATCAAACGATGATCTATGTACCATTTTTTAAGCCTCAAAACCTAGATAAAACAATAATCTACGTCCGCTCGTTCCATTTTTAAGGTTCTAAAACCTAGATTAAATAAGTTTATTTCCAAAGGATTTCATATACCATGAATGAAGATTTATTTCGTTAGATCACTGTTTCACGTGCCACGAACAAACATTGTTTTACCACAATTTCAAATAGATTTCTTTTGTCAATCAAAATTTTGCAGATGAAAGAAGCAAAAAAGGACATATCTGTATTTAGTTTTTTACTCCGGATTTATGTGGTGGAAATTAAACATTCATAATTTGAATGATTAGCTTTTATACATGTTTAAGTCATTTTAAACAAATTTATTAAAAAAGTATTTCACTTTCAAAGTATGATATGCAAGTAATTAAAGTAACTCGTTATTATGCACAAAGTGAATTTTCCATACATTCTATTATACACAAAGCAACTTTGGTATGCGTGGGCTTTTGTATTAAAACCTAGTAAATTAAATTACACGAGGTCACTGAAGGTTTTAATAATAAAACTGCATGCTTGTTTTTTCACGCCACGAGTGTGGACTGGAGTATATGGTACCAATACTTTTGCAGTGTACTATAAATAAATTCAGCATAACCTAATGAACAAATAACAGTTAGCCATAACAGGCTTGAATGTTCTGGATGTGCAAGTAATGTGCTATAAGAAAACAACCAGACACAGCCAAGGAACATGTGTAGAATTCCTCGAGTACATTTGAAAATGCTATGAACTATTTTAAAATAGAAGTCATAAAAACAATTTAATGTAAACTTTAATAATCTAGAATAACTGTGTTAATGTATATATAGACCAACCATGCAAAGTGAAAAACGTGCATGAAAAGAAGTAACAGATGTCTCCCATAGGCTTTATATCTTGATGAAAAGTAAACCGGTCTATTACTGCCTCCAACGAAAGCCAGCCCACAATGCATAAGTTTTGGCAGTATATATTAATAAAATTAGAACCATTATAGTCTTGGTAGCAAATGACTATTGACAAAACCAACATTAGGATTTGTGTGGCATCTTACTTAACAACGAGTAAAAGGAACAGAATGTAAGGGCATATCGTCAACACCACTGAACCCAACCCAAGCCAAGAAAGACTGTCATGTACATAAAACTCTCCCATGTAGCCAAACAACATTGAGAGAAAATAAAATCAGAACACCATAACTTTTGCACACGTATAAACCCTAGACTCAGAATGAAAAAGTGAGTGTATCTTAAAGAAATATATGATGGAAAACTCCTGGAACAATAGTGAATGCAATTCCATCCTCGTAAATCCACACTTGGACAAGCGAGCAAACATTCTTAACTCTATAGATTATTTGGTTGATATAAACAATGATACATAAATTCATAAAGGTACAAAAAGCTGACTATCTTTACCCAATTAAAATTATAATTAATATGAACATTATTTTTATGTAAAGCTTGATCGTTGTTAAATAAGAAATCAGTATACTGGGCTCACAAAATTGGTGCAAAATATACTGCACACAATGTGCACCTAAATATTAGAAGACAGTGTTCAAATGGATGAGGTTCAAAGCTGCAAGGACACATTTGGTAAAACCACCTATTATCCCCCAAAACAGTAAAATTACCCCTCCAAAATTTTTCACGGTCAGAGTCTTCTTATTTTTCTAGATTTCGAAATGCCATAAAATTACTTCCAGTGCAGATATGCTTTTGAAACTTTGCATGTTGGCTTATTTTTCGACAAGGAATTCAAATCTGCTGTTGGTTTTAATGTGGCAGAAACAGAAAAATTATTCAAAATGGTAGCCTCTCAAGTCTGATAGGTGTATTTGTCTGTGTGAATTTTACAGTAATTGTAAGAGCGGGAGCTCGGTGGTGTTGACATGGGCTCACAATCCAAGGGTTCTGGAATTTGAGTTATAATACTGGCATCAGAGGTTAATGTTCAGAGGAAGACTGCTCTGTAAATACTTTATGTTAATTGCAGAGTTGTTCTAACAGAAACACTTCGCTCGACTTATAAACTCATAGCTTTTGTTATTAAATGCATTTTTTTTAGTAAATTACTGTTTCTACATGAAGTCATTACGTGCATACCGTAAATGCTTGAGTATTAGTCGCACTTTTAGGATGACAAAAATGGTCTTAAAATTAGGGGTGTGACATACTCACAACCTAAAATTTATAGTTTAAAAAAAATCTGCACCTGCAAAATTTGCATATATAACATGGCAATTGAAAGACAAAAGACTATAATGCAACTTCATATTTTCAATTCATATAATCACAGAGTTGATAATTATACGTCAGTCATGCTGTTTTAATCAAGAAATTATTAAATTCCTAATTCTAAACATAAGTTTATATTTATTTTTATTTTTTGGTTTTGAGACTGTAAAATTAACAAATACTTGAGCTGAAACTTTTCTTAACTTTGTCCTGGAAAATTAAGGGGGGTGCGACTTATATTCGGTACCAACCATTTTTTAAACTTTTTTTATGACAAAAATAGGGGTGCGACTTATACTGGGGGCGAATTATACTCGAGCGGTTACGGTATACAAGGGCTAATACAGGACATATTCCATGGCGAAAAGCGCTATTGGGCGACTTATACTCGAGCGACTTACTGTATACTCAAGCATTTACGGTATACAGGGCTAATACAGGACATATTCCATGGCGAAAAGCGCTATTGCGCAACGAAATTCTCACACCCAAATTAATAAAAAATGTCCATATAAATTTTTATTGTGCTGTTCTTTACAGTTGTTCTTTACTTAGTTAGTTGCGATATAGGTACAAATGCTGCAAGAAAGTGGTAGATTTGCACTTCTAAGACACCAAAGACACAAATAATATCAGTGGGGAGGGTGGGGGGGTGGGGGGCTAGCGATGCCCAAATTCAAATCTTGTATTAGCCCCTGGATTGTTATATGCCTTGAAATTACTTGCCACTTAAATATACACACTGCTACTGCTAATAGCCAAAGCAAAACACAAATTAATTCTTTCAAGATATGTATAATATAATTTGAAGAAATTGTTGCTTTACTCAAAGGAGTTTTAAAAGACTGTGATATATTTACATTTGTTTATACACTGCATATCAAGTTTGTTTAATATTTATTATTCGTTAAATTAAAACCCGGATGAGCATTTCTGTTATTATAATTGTTTCTATTTACGTAACATGTTTATTTTGTAATCATAGGAATAATGAAATCAGACAGTCTCACAGTGAAGTTTCGTAAAAAGAATATGTCTGATGAAGATTTATTGGTTTATGATGATGAAGATGATTGGCAATTTGAAGATGAAGAAGAAGCAAAGGTTCGACAAACAGTAGTGGGTTTGGTATAACTTGAGTTAAAACAATTGTGAAACCATTTTCTTCTGAATCTGAACAATTTCAATAGTTCCCGGAAAACAATTATTTATTATACAAAATAATTTGTCTGGACAAGGACCTGTGTTGTAAACAAAGGATCTACAAAATGATTATTCTTTTGTTTTTAAAAGTTTTGGTTTGACTTTTACCACACCCTTCCCCATTTCATTTTATAAATTATGGAGTGTTGCATGAAATTAATATTAAGAGTCATTATTTGTAAGAACCAAATACATACTGTAGATTTGGGCCATTTTAATAGTTGATGTCATGGATTTTTCATACATTAACCAATTGTACACTACATATAACATACATTTTACATTTTAGACATGTATATTTCAGCAGAATGTCAAATGTATTTTTGAAAAAATGAAATTTGCTACAAAAGCAAGTGACACTAAAAACAGTCTTGGCCATGAATGGCGTCTGATCGCCCTTGCATGCCCTGGCATACACCATGTTTATTTATCACGTGTAATGGATCGCGTGCCTACAAAGGCATATCATACAGCTAAAGAATACATAGATAAATGCTTGATTATTTTATATAGTACAAGAGCTACATTTCCATAGTTAAAAAGCCAAGTTGAAAAGGAGGCGAGAAATATGTTAGAAGAAAAGATCATCGTTTTCACGTTGAAAATATAGAAACAATGTTTTTACTCCTTCGTAGAAACATCCCATCATTTATATTTATATATATTATATAAATGAGATGTTTCTCTGAAGAAGTAAAAAAATGTTGTTTCTATTGTTTATTCTTTAAAAGAAACACCAGTTTGCATATATAATTCTATGAACTATATACATTCTTATACAAAAAACACAGATTGTGATGCCAAGCACCTCTCCTATGAACCAGAAGTAAATGATAAAGGAAAAGCTGTTTATCTCTTTCAAAATTTCAATTTCTTTCTAGAAGAATTTTTCGTTTGAAGAATTGCCCAATTTTAAAATATGGTTTACGGTAATTCTGCTGGATTTCCAAAGTCTTGACATTGATAGACCTCAACAAAATTATTTTTTAATGCTAACAAATATTGCACTTAACTCACACATAAACTGTTTTACCTCGAGTTTACATGTCACAAACGAAGATTTATTTCATTTGAAACATGGTTTTTCAGCAATTTTACATGCTATGAATGATAATTTCTTACAGTAAAAAACTGTTTTGTCACAATTTTACATGATATGAACAAAGAATTCTTATATTAAAGCATGGCTTTGCAGTAATTTTACATTCTACGAATAAAGATTTCTTACCTTGAAAACTATTTTACTTAAATTTCTCATGGCATGAATGAAGATTTCAACATAGTTTTACCACGATTTTACATGCTATGAATGAAGATTTCTGACGTTAAAAAACTGTTTTACTGCAATTTTACATGACAGGAATAAAGGTTTATTATGCCATAAAACTGTTTGACCACAATTTTACATGACAGAAATGAAGATTTTCTTACGTTAAACCTAGTTTTGCAGCAAATTTACATTCTATGACTGAGAATTTATTACAGTACATTATTAAACTTTTACCGCAATTTTTCACGGATAAATATTTCTTACGTTAAAACATTTATATAATTTTAATTACAAGAAGCACTACTCGTCATTTTTCTTCATTTGCGATACCTGACAGTGTTTTATGACAAAGGAAATTGTTGTTGTGGTACGTGAAAATACTGTAAAACAATGTTCTAACGAATCAAATATTCGTTCGCAATACATGAAATCATTGTAAAACAGTGTTTTTTTGACAGAAATATTCATTTGTGGCATGTTATATCTCTGTAAAACATTGCTTAGATGAAAGAAATATTTGTTCTCCATACATGAAATTTCCCTTTTACCGCACATGCACAGGAGATGGCGTGTGACCTGTCTGCATACTGGTCAAATTATTCATGACCAAGACTGAAAAAGACAAGAGTATGTACTTTCTTTGGTGATAAAAATAAACTAAAATATCTTGACAATAAAACTGACATATACATGGATATTCCTCTTGAGCATAAGGACAAAGTAAAATATCTAGGAGTTACTTTTGATGAGAATCTGCAATGGCACTATCAAATCAAAACATAAACAAAAGTATCTTTAAAACTATCCAAATTAAAGTCCATTGCTCCTTGTTTGACCAAGTTCACAAAAGAACTATTGATTAATGTACTTGTCATGCCACATTTTTACTACTGCTCACCAGCATGGGCTTGTGCAACTCCTTTTAGATTGAGTAAAAACTTTATAGAAAAACTGCCACAGGTCAGAAGCTTTCTTGGGAGGGACGGAAATTTTACGATTCATGAATTGATTGAAAAAAACTGATTCAATTCTTATTTTTAAAGCACTGAGTCAACTTGCTCCAGACTACATCTGCACAAAATTTAACACTCATAATCAAGGATGAAACTTTTCCGGATATTTCCGGAATTCCGGATTTTTTCATATTGAAATTTCCGGAAACGAAGTTGCTATTTTATAATAATGTGCAGTGTATTTTCCACG
>JANTOQ010699674.1:0-10097 GCA_027564595.1 Bythotiara depressa
CCATGCAAAATTATACGTTCGTAGCTCCTTTAGTTAAAATTTTAAGGTGGGGGGGTAATTTTGCCCCCCCCCCCCAACCGTTTAACGTCCATCAAATAGCCCAACCAAAATAGGGTTAATGCCAATAATATCTTTCTTTTTCCATTAAACTGCCTTCTTTATGGTAATGATACTTATAGCTTAAATACGAATAAACTTATTCTTTCTCTTGTTATTGATTATATCATTTATTCTAAACGATATGATTGGCCTCTTTTGTAAAAAAATCATTTGTTTGAACTATGTTTTTTGTTATTCCTATTAATGTATCAGGCAATGTTTCCTGACTATATCACTTCGGTGCCTTGCAGGGAACATTGCCTTTCTTCTTGTATCGTATTGTGTTGTTAGTCCATGTTTTAAATTTTCATATTTTATATTTTGATTTTTCTGTTTTAAAGTGTCCTTGTATTGTAAATTTGATGTATATTGAATTTAAAAAAATAAATCAGTCGAGTTTCTTAGATGCTGACAATACTGTTCCCTGCTTTTCCCAATCGTACAACGCTAATATCGTTGCGCATAACACCTCCAGTGACGAAGAGCTTGTGCCAATAGAAGCCGTCGACCATGAAATATTGCACACTGACAAAACCAATGAAGTTTTGTACGAGGCCACAACCTTCGACCGTCCTCTGTTCGATTGTGAAAGTGAAATATCAGATGTTCAGTACCAGGAAATGGTATATCAAATTGCTACTTCCTCCTGGAAAGAAATGACCCTCTCTATTGCAACTAAAGAAGCATACCACCTTAGATACCGTCGAAACTGGAAAGGCCCTAACAGTATGTATGATGCGTGGTTACTCTTATGCGAGTTTACGAGGACGTGGTTTCCGTATAATGATTGTGTACGACGTTTTCCAGGCTGGGAAATGTACCGAACTCACGTAACATCTTAGACGAAACAGAAACTGAAAATAGAATGATGAAGGAGAATGTGAGGAATCGCAACAAACTGAAAATAGTCCGGTAATAAGAACGGAAGACGAAATGCTTATAGTACAAGTATAGTAGAGACTGTTAAATAAGAGTAAGAGTGTGTTCCATGCCACCCTATGTCAGTGTGCGAAGAGGAAGCAGTGATTTTAATAGCAGATTACGAAAATCCGACCACCAAGTTTATTTTAAAAAGGGAAAAAAGGGATATTACGGAAGTTATTGAAATATATGGTTCAGATTAGGTTGAAATCTTTTCGCTAAGCTTTTCCAAAGTCCCTTCCCATAGTTAAGGTGATACAACAACACAGTAAAACAGATACAAAATATAATTATTTGCAATCTTTAAAGTTAAAAAATATTACACAATCTTTTCCAGTGATAAGTTTATTAAACCGAATCCTGCGCAACTTGGAAGCATGTTGTGTTGCATTTTTACTGGAGGCTTGACTTATATATTCCATTCTCAATTTTTTCTGACACAGTTCGCTCGTAGAAGTCACGTGAAGACAACAGTCGAGACTAACTTTTACAGAAATCGACAACGTCCTTGCATGCTCAACTATTAGGTTAATTACTCTACGTTTAATTTCAAAACTACCATTACAACTACTTCTAGATCGTCGCCATACAACACGTTCAGGAGACTCCAAGACAAGTGAAGACACGTCTGTCTGTCTGTTAAGGTAAAGAACCACACACATGAAATTATTCGTTTTATGAACATTAGTCGCATAATTGGAAATGATTGCACATGCTCACAAAACGAAAAGTTGATCTTAGCTATCTTTTTGTTTACTAAGGGGTACAACGGGTTACAACGAGCTACAATAAGGTACAATGAATTAAATAATTTTTTAGAAATTTAGTAAAGAAGGTGAAATGTTCTCATTGTTTTCCAAAGAGGTCTGGTAACAAAATTTTCCGAACGTTTTATTTTCTGATGGGTACAACGGGTTACAACGAAGCGCAAGAAGGTACAACGAGTTTACAAGGTATCTTTACAGGTTTGGTAAATAATTTGGCTTAAACGCAAAGTTCTTGGAAAAGTGCCTTGTAAAGAAGTTGATGATGGAAGGTTTTTATTTTCTAATGAGATACAACGGGTTACAATGTGGTACAAGGGAGTACAGCTAGTTACAATGAATCTTTAAAGGTTACTGAAGAAGTTGACTTAAAAGCTATATTTTTTAAAGCATGCCTTGTACACAAGTTGATTTTCCGTACATGCATAGGTAAAAATTGATTGTACTTATATACGCAAAAATCGTGTTATGAACATATAACTACATAGCTAGATGACTAGCTATATATTATATACGTTAGGATAAGTAAGAGGCGTAATTTTACGTGGGCCAGGATCCTGAATTTCATGGTATATAACTTCGAACTTTTGATCGTATTATTTATGAAAAAACTACCGTAACACAGCTCCACCAACAAATTTAGTCACATTTTATGCTAAAGTAATTAGCATGTGAACCTTAGAGTAGCTCCACTGTTGTTGTTGTTGTTGTTGCTGTTTCTTTTATGATGCTTTATATCCTTTTCTACACTTCAGAAGTTTTATATTTTAGACAAAAATAATTTTGTTTGTAAACGTTTTTTTCTCGATATTTCTTAATCCACCATCTTCTCATCATTGTAGCTAGGTAATAAACATTTTATATATTCTAATATAGCTACTCTTTAGTATGTGACATCAGTCTCTAGTGGAGTATTGGTACAGAGGTTTCGCAGGAGGTTGTGATGGCTAGGCTGGGTTTTTGTTTTTGAAAAGTCAAATATTTTGTGACATACATATCATATCCTAATTTTATTAGCAGGGGATCGAATGGCTGATAACATGCATTCCGTTGTTGATATGATATATTTTCAGAAGATTCGATATTTGTCACGAGAGAAACACTGGAGATTACTCTAACAACAACTACGAGAACTGGGAAGTATATATTTACAAAACGTGCACAACCTTTTCATCTTCCACGAATCTGATATCTTCCGTGCAAAATATGCACAGAACATACAGCACTGCCACTGGGTGATAAACCAAACATTTTGGTGTGTCCACGAAGGTGTTTCTGTCGTACTAAATTTAATATACCACTAAAAGATTGAAATTTTATTATTGGAGAAATTTTTACAGTAATATACCTTTTCAGACTTTCGTGAAAACGATAGATCTCCACCTGAGTTTTAATTTAAACCATACTTAGAACCTGCATAATTTACTTACATAATTATGATAATATCTGAGGTGGAGAAACCGTAAATGACAGGTGTTTCTTTTCTTCATGAAATTGTAAATATCAATTTAACTTAATTGAGTTCAATTAATTTGTCAAACGGAGCATGGTAATATGATATAGTTCTATTTAGCAACACCCGGGTTTTAAAACTGCGTTTAAAATAACGACCGGTCATTTTACATAATGAATGAGATGCCAAGTTTCACTAGTCGTTCTCTCGCACTACGCGCTCGCTGTTACCGGACTATTTAAAAACGCCTTTTTCTAGTCTAGCACAACTTGTGATTAATGAGGCGCATAAAAATCGTAGCGGGCGCAAAGCGTGCAGGAAAATATTTTAATCTTAGGTTATGCCGTTGAAAAAATGAACGGTTTGGACAACGTGTACACGATATGCAAAATATATTTCTTCCATATTGTTATGTTTTCAAGTGAAACTTGCAAAGTGGACATACAGCATATATATGCATCACGGGATGCCATTATGCCACATCTCCCCTTTTACAACATATATATAAACACAATAAAACAGAAATATAACAAAGTATTATAGAGAGTTAACTGTTCCCAATTGATCACAAAGTCTTGAGGTTTTATAACATTTCATAGTCAGTTGGCACCGTTCTCTTAACCAGCCGTCCCGCTCATGTAACATATGCTTCCTCTACTTCTTCACTTCTGTCATAAGCAATTGTTGAGCTGTCAGACCCATCACTCACTCCGTCGTCAAATGCATCAGTCCCTGCTGTCATTTCCAATACATTATCACTATTACTATTCCCCTCAACAAAGGAACCAACTTCCCTCACCGGAGGCCCATTCCCGGGAGCGCAAATGGGAGAGATATGATGAGCCTTCCCGAAGGCAACTCTGGTTTCGACGTAGACTCCTTCCATTGTATAAAGGCACGAGGAAGGAGCGAGGATGCACACATTTAATAATGTGTCCACAGAGTGTCCACTCTATACTAGTGTCATGTTGGATTGCAACCAATTGCCCAGGGTGGAAAGTACCATTTGTCTTACGTACAGTTTTATCATAGCAACGTTTGGCCTTTAAACGTTCACTAACCAAATCACGCTGAGTAGATGATGATTTATATTCTGTAACAGGCTGATACCGCGGTAAAGTGTCTCGTAATTGTCGTCACATAAGTAACTCCGCTGGAGACTTTCCACATGACAGGGGTGTATTCCGGAGAACCAAAAGCCCTTTGCGAATATCTTGATGAGAGGCAGCACATTTCTTCAGCAGTCGTTTTACAGTTTTGACAGTTGCCTCTGCGAGACCATTTGATTTGGGGTATCTAGGGCTGCTGGTGGTATGTCGAAAATTCCAGGACGAAGCAAAGGAACGGAAACGTTTAGCAGCATACTGGGGACCGTTATCTGACATAAGGTATTCTGGTGAACCATGACGAGCAAAAGAATCAGTTAACGCATCAATAACATTTTGAGACTTCCCCGAGCCCAATAAGTACACTTCGGGCAATAGGGAAAAATAGTCCACAACAATAACTCTTTTCTCCCATATTGAAACATATCAGTTCCCACTTTTTGCCAAGGACGGATTGGAAGTTCGTGTGGAATCATAACGTCTTTACCCTTTGATGGTAAATATTTTAAGCAAATATCAAATCGCCGGACCATTTGTTCAATCTGGTTATTTATACCAGGCCAGATTACGCTTTGGCGAGCCCTCCTTTTGCATTTGTCCATCCCCATGTGACCTTCGTGAATTTTATGTAATATATCCTTTCTTAGTTTTGCTGGAACTGTAATACGATTTTGGTACAAAAGCAAGCCATCTACAAATGTTATATCATGACGATAATTCCAATACGGTTGCAGAATTGGTGTACATAGCTTAACAGAAGAGGGCCATCCATTATATATTACCTCTCGGAGGTTGGAGAGGGTCGGGTCAGTAGATGTTGCCCGTCTTATTTCTGCAAGACGGTGATCTGTAGCCGGAAGCTAGCGAATAACACTGTTAATATATGCATTCAATTCTTGTTCAGCAATTTCATCCTCATAAGATGGTAGAGTCACAGGATGTCGAGACAGGGTATCGGCATCAATAATAAATTTGCCAGGAACATGGACAGCGGTAAAGTTGAACTGCAACAGCTTCATACGTAATCGCTGTATTCTGGGTGACATGTCAACTAAAGACTTATCATTGAGTATTGGGACAAGAGGCTTATAATCAGTCTCAAGAATGAATGTTGGAATACCATGAAAATATTTAGACATTCTGATACACCCCTATGTAACACCGAGCATTTCCAATTCAATAGGATAATAGTTTTCTCTGTTTTCGACAGCAAACGTGAAGCACAATCAATAGGATACCACTGCTGGTCGGTCCATTGATATACAATAACACTAAGACTGTTGAGTAAACTACCATCACTGCGTATTTTTATAGGTTTGTTTACATCATAATGACATAGTACTGGTGGTTGTGACAGTACCACTTTAACAGCATTGAAAGCTTTTTCATGACTATCAGTCCACAGCCAGGCATTTTTGGTGCTAAGCAGATCACGTAATGGTTCAGCTGCTTTAGCACGGATCGGGCTAAATTTAGATAACTGTTGTGCCATACCGAGAATGCTCCTTAACTGCGTAATGTTCTGAGGAGTCGGAATCTTCTTTATAGCGTCCACTTTCGTTGTCAGGGGTTGAATTCCCTCACGTGATATGAGATGCCCCAATAATTCTTCTTCTGTTTTATGAAATTTACACTTCTCTGCATTGAGGGTTATTCCATTTTCCTGGAACTTAAACAAAATATTTTTTAGGTTTGACTGATAGTCCTCTTCAGTTTCACCACCGACCAGAAAATCGTCCATACTTTTCGCAACTCCCGAAGCTCCTTGAACAATAGAATCCATCTT
Organism: Bythotiara depressa; assembly: GCA_027564595.1. Lineage (NCBI taxonomy): Eukaryota > Metazoa > Cnidaria > Hydrozoa > Anthoathecata > Bythotiaridae > Bythotiara > Bythotiara depressa. The sequence goes on from JANTOQ010699674.1 coordinate 6,130, forward strand.
TTTACTAAACATTTCCGGTAATGACGTGAGCCCAAATGGAGCTCTTGTGGGACAGAATCTCCCAAATGTTGTAGTAAATGTGCATAATAACTGATTGTCCTGGTCCATTGGTAATTGCCAGTACCCAGAATTTGCATCCAATTTAACGAAAAATTTACATTTACTGCCAAGCTTTGCTAAGGTGTCATCCACACTCGGCAGTTCATAAAACCCACGTTTAGTTCACTTGTTTAATTGAGTAAAGTTCAGGCATATTCGTAGACTGCCATTTGGTTTATGCACTATGACGATAGGATGACACCACTGTGTGGGGATGATCTACGAGACGGATAACCCCAATGTCAAGCATACGATCCAGTTCTGCTTTTAAGGGATCCAGTAAAGGATATGCGACTCGACGTGGTTCACCTTTTATTGTCACCAGTCCTCGAAAAACAGATGCAAATTCTTGTATAATTTCTCGGTCAGGGTTGGTGTCAGAGATGAATGCGCAATTAGCTTCCATTGGAATGTCTACTTTGATCAAATCAAATGCTTTAATATCAGGTCGACCAAATAAAGGAATTTGTACATTGTCACAAGCATAAATATTAACTGGCGATTCCAAAGTCCCAATAGTGAAGTGCTTACTAAAAATACCTCTGCAATTTAGCTTGGTATGATCTGGACAGATCAGGGACTTATCAGATGACTTTAGGTCAATGACAGATAACCCAAATTTTGTTAGCATGTGAGTACCAATTACAATCACTTCAGGACCTGTGCCTAATTTTAAATTTATTAATCTATGTTTAACCCGCAACGTGATTTCCCATTTCTCATTAGAGTCCATCCCCAGCAGGTTCGCCGCACTCCCAGACTCTACACTACCCAAAAACTATGCACCGATGGGGTGAGGCACGTGCCCTGAAGAGGAGAATGCATCCATATGAGTTCTATTGCTGATGTTACTACCAGCTGTATTATTGCCGTTAGGAGCTTGGCAAACTGAGCTGTTTGCAAAATGGTTAAAATATCCACAACTGCGACATTTTTCCCCCAGGCTGGGAAGTGCCCACGACCAAACAGATGCCTTCTCGAACAGAATTTACACATAGTAGAATTAGAAAATTCTCTCTTACCATCATCCTTTCCATGTTGCTTATATGCATACTTGCCTCCTTTTGAAATTGCGTTTATTTATTTCCACTCAAGTGTATGTTTTAATTCTGAAATACCATCTTGAGCTTTTTCTGCTGATCTACACATGTCTATCGCTTTCTCTACAGATAAATCTCTTTCAGCCAACAATTTTTCTCTGACATAGTCACTAAGAATTCCACTAACAATGCGGTCACTAACAAACTCGGATAACAGTTGTCATTATTACAAAAATTGCAATTCTTTGCAAGCAATTTAATTTCAGTAAGAAAGTCATCAAATAACTCGCCTTCATCTTGCTTTCTGTTGAAAAATTTATGACGTTCCAATGACTCATTCACAATTCCTTTAGCAAATTCCTCCATCTTTTGCAAAATAATATTCGGATCCTTCTTTTCTCCCTCTGTTAAATTCAAAGAATCGTAAATATTCCTACTTTCTGTCGAGAAGGTGTAGCGAAGCATCGCTGCTTGAAATTCAGGATCTTTTGCCGCAAGATTCGATAATAACACGTAATCATTCCATTTTTCCTTCCACGAACGAAAAGCTGCATATCGATCGATAGATAAATCTAAAACCGGAGGATTAATTCCACCTTTTGCTTCCATTTCTTAATATGTAATCCTTTGACGATTACTATGATAACAACAGATAATTTAATTTTGGCTAGCCATAACAAATCTACGTTCTCACACAAGAGATCCTACTCGCAACGCCATGTTATGTTTTCAAGTGAAACTAGCAAAGTGGACATACAGCATATATATGCATCACGGGATGCCATTATGCCACACATGTGAAGGAGGACTCCTGTGTACCACTTTGCACAGAGTTAAATTAATTTGTTTCTCAAACGATAATGAGTAATTAGTATCCTATTGCGAAGTATAAAAGAGACATGCGATTAAAATAATTATTTATATACCAATTAACAAGGAAAACATGTTATTAAAGGAACTAAAATATTTAAAATAATTAACAGAGCATAATATTATTTCCCCCGCAGGCATAGAGCGATGCCGAGGAGGCACTCTAGACGGTTCGAGTATAGGAAGTCAAAAGTTTCAAACGGGTTTGAAATCGAGATGAGATAGTTAATTTCGTCTTCGTATTACCAATTTTTAGTCGTTGTATTACCGCATGCGTTTATTCTTTAAGGTTTAGTAATCATGTGCTTTTAAAGCATGTTCAAAGTATAATTAAATAGAGCAAAAAACGGAACCAATCATTTTATTTACTTGCACGTGTGGAGATCATGCTCAATCAATGAACCAATGAAACTTACGAACTTTTGTTACTTTCCATCAATCAATATTTCCCAGACCTTTGTCGACTTCGAAGGAAGTCCGTTGCCAGTCTTTAGGGAAACGCCAGCTCAGAGTAGTAGAAGATCAAACAGACTTTGTGGTTTCACAAATACTACTGATCTTGAAGTGAAGTTAATTTTTATCAGTAGTAGGAAGGTGCAGCTATCTTTCACAGTCGACGTCCTGTGAGAAATGAATAGTTTTTTACGAAAAACTTTGAAGAGGCTAGGTAGCTACACTTTGTCGTTGTCTAAACGCATTTATTTCCCTATGATATTAGTCAGGGAGCAGACGTACAATTTTTGTTGGGGATAAGAGGGACATTATAAAACTACCCAAGAAAAGTTTCCAGTGCCTTGCACAAACAAAAAAGTTATGTTGGCCATCGTGAAATTATTTTCTTGTGGTATCCAGGGGCACTTTTCACCTAATTTCACCCAGTTTGCCCTATCCCTTCAAAAACCTGAAATTTCAAAGTTATCATAAAATGAAATGAAATACACCATTTGAAAGCCCATGAAAAACCAAATAAAGGGAAGTTCAGTGAATATAGTAAAATTCTAAAGCCTTCCGGAGATAACTTCTCATAAGCGTCTTTCCCAGGACTCTTTTTAAGGCGTTTTTAGGCGTTTTACTTAAAAACTGTAGAAAATAGCTCTATGGTTATTTAAGTGTTCTCTATGCAGTTTTTCAAGAGCTTTCTGATGGTAATTACTTTTCATAAATGACAATCTCAAAATTCAGCTATATTTAGAAGCCCATAGGAATAGGAATCCCTTACGTGTTTTAAGAAAACCTGTATATCGTGTAAACGAAAGAAAATTAAACAGTCCAACAAAGTTAATATGATTTCTTAAGTCTTTTAGAAACTGTTAAAAATAGTTTTATAATGTCCCCCAAGTTTGCACGAACTCAACTATTTTGTGTCTGGCTGCTCCCTGACTATATCCTTTTTTATATTAGCGCAGACAGTTGTAGTAGTGAGAGCAACATGTGGGCTAGCTCCCTGGAAAGTTTCGTATCATGTTTAGCTAGCTCTAGCTAGAAGTTACAAAACGATGTGTTTTTGAAGCGTTTAGCTAGCTAGCTACATACCCTGTATCGCCATTTTTTTAACCCCCTGTTGAGCTATCTTTTCCTTTCTGAAATATCACGAGACTCTTTGCAATACGTAGAAGAATGTTCCCCCAAGCTTCCTATCCTTTGCAATACGTAGTATAATGTTTCCCCAAGCTCCCTAGTTAGTTTGGTATAATCTGGAGCTACCTACAATCCTGGACATAATATATTGGCGCAAAGCGCAAAAAATTCAAAAATCAAGTTCCACAATTGCTGCGAAAGTGTTCATAGATATAACTACGGAAAGAATTAAACGTTTCGAGTTTACTAATGACTTAACACTTAGGATCTTAGGTACTTTTGTAGAGAAGTGACCGTGGCTATACAGCACGATTGGACAAGGGGATAGTCTCACTGTCCTCCTAATTGGTCCATTTGAGGCCTTTGTGACGTCATAAAACG
>JANTOQ010699785.1:0-19080 GCA_027564595.1 Bythotiara depressa
TCATCATGACATCATCATCATTGTTATTCTATCTTTTGACATGTAAATTTCTTTCATGGGTATTAGATATATACATTAGTTGATATATAAATATGATTTTATAACTTTTTAATTATGTGGCTTCAACAGTTGGTCAATAACTCAAGAACCAGTCAACAACTTATGAAAACATTGTCAAAAGATATTCATTACATAAGAAACTAAAAGCCAAAAAAAGTCATTGCTATATTCAAAATACCATAGTTGGAAAATAGGAATAAGGCAGCTGGCAGAAGACAAGTAAAATAATGTTTAGTTACATCAACTATTTAATATTAACTATCTAATATACTGGATGCGTTATATATATGTTACTAAAATTGACTTCCGTTTTTTTATAATTATTTTACGTTTTAAAAATAAAGTTTAGAAAAGGAACATCAATTTCCTTTTAACCTACCTGATTCTTTTATTTCTTAATGCATGAGTATACCTCCTGGCTATATTAAACTTCCCATTTGAAACCTTCATAATTTTATCAGGAACAAGGGAGTTTTTATCAGCTTTTATCAAATTTATTTTACATTATATTTCCAATAATTAACCCCCTGGAAAAAGCAAAATAGCAAAGAAATAACCAAATAGTTTATTACTTTCAGGGACACTATACATTAAAGGGTTATAACATTCAGCTTCATTGTTGTTACTCAGTAGCTAAATCAATTGATCAATCGTATCAATTTGACAGACTCTTTAACTTATGAAATCATTCTCTTTAGAATCCTCCAGACATTAAGTCTAATGATATGCTTTTAAAGATTTCATTCCTCACTCATCAAGATAATACTTTCATTCTAAAGCAATTCCTTAATTTACAAACTCCACCTTCATCCTATAGGATAGTTTCTTTACCAAAGCACTAATGCAATAATGCCAAGAAAACTTCCTCCTACCGTAAACAAAATAAAAAAACTCTGATATTTGTAAAGCTTAACTTCCACTTGCTATTTTTATCTCACACAACTTGTTGTGTTAAATTGTTTTCTCGATTCTGATCGGCTTAACAGAAATATTAGGCTGAAAAGTAGGATGTGTTCAACTATTTTTCATGGCACGCAGTTGATTTTATGCAAAGAACAAAGAAAGAACTGTGGAACAATCACAAAAAAAGTAGCAAGTGAAGATTACACTTAATATTTCAAAAATATAAATAAAATTACGGAAGGAACTTGGCAGGTGGTTCTTAAGCTCATAAATTCAACAGACTTTTATGCCAGGATCCGAAAGAAAAATATTTTATGAGTTCAATACTCTGTCAAATTCCTTGTTTACGTTTTTAAATATATATCAGTCAGACAGATAGGTAAGTTTACGAAATTATATTATGTCAAATTATATCAGGATCTCATCGCCTACAACATTATTCCCTTATTAAGTCATTGATTTAAAACACATTCAAACACATAGAATTTATTGACAATTTCACAAATATTAAATATGTTTGATGTACATACTTTCTGTATGGAATAAAAAATAGAATAATATAAAGGTAGAATTCTAAAATATTTGTATCCATTCTTTTTCATATCATATATGTAATGTACACTTAGTTTATTATAAACCCCAAGACATGAGAAGTGATCAACCAAAGTCGGAGACAACCCCCAAATGCTCCTCTTTTGCTAGCTTCTACCATTAATGTAGAGGAGGATACCACTCGTGTACCGCCATACAGACAACCTCTCCCCAGCAAGCTGGTACACAAGTTACTGACCTCGAAAATATGGAAATACTGGGTGAACTTTGGAAAATTGCACTAGGAAGTAAACCTAGTTCAATTGGCAGGCATGGCCAATAAATGCTGTGTCATGCTGTCTTTGAAATATCATAATATCTGATTTTAATTGCACTGGCTGTCTGTGATAAATAAAGTGGGAAGATAGAAATACAGGGTAACCTATATATGCAGTAGTAAAATCAAAGGTCATCAAAGGTCTGATATGTGTAAGATAGCTATGTCATATGAACAATATGTTTAAAGTACTAAATATTGAGATAAGGATATAATTAATAAATATTTTAAATTAGACAGGTCATAGCTATACAAGATGTAGCCTGCTGCAAGATGGCTGAAAACCACAATAACAAACATTAATTTAATTCTCTCAATGCATGTATCTCTCAAAAAATAAATACATTAAAATTTATTTTAGTATTACAATCCCAAGGTATTCATCACTTTTAAAAGAATTATTAAAAATACTATTAACAGCAAAACAAAACTTCCATAAGAATGTCTGTATTCAACACTGTTATAAAAACATTCAACAGTGTGGCACTTCGTGTATTTAACTTTTTTTAAATAGTTAATTATTCAGAAAGAAAAATACAAGCATGTAATAGAAAAGTTTTTTTTATGTCAACATTTTCAAAAATGCTTCACAAATCATCACTTATAAATGAAATACACAGAACCTGAAGTTCTTAAAAGTCAAAAAACAAAACAAATTGTTAGCAAGTATGATATTTAGAAAACATTGCATAATAAATTGTACGTATATTGTACATTGAACGCACCGAAATATTTGGAAATACAATCTAACTAATAGAAACTAAAATAAACATTTCGTTAAATTAGATCCCAAATATGCAACCATATAAGTCATCATTCATCTGCATCATTGTACAGTCTTGAAATTCAACTCATTGGTGAACATATTATGAGTTTGATATAAATATTGCCAACATTTCGGTATTATTTTCATTTCACAATATCTAATTTAAAAACTCATCTACACAATAGGATGTATTCAGTTAGTTTCATCATCTGAATCAGAACTATCTCCATTAAACAATGCATCTGATAAGTCAGGAAGTGGAAATCTCAAGATCGCGGCTACACCTGATAATTGTCCAAGTTCTAATATAAAAATATGAAATGAAAATATAAACACTGGAGTTGTAAACACAAAAGTTCTAAATTTATATCTTAACCCTTTTAATGCATAGTGTCCCCCCGGCAAGGTATCAAATAACCTGTCATTTCTTTGATACTTTGCATTTTCCAGGGGGTTAATTATTCAGAATATAATGTAAAATATATTTGGTAAAAGCTGATAAGACCACCTGGTTCCTGATAAAATTATAAAGGTATCCAATGGGAAGATTAACATAGCCAGGAGGTATGCAGATGCATTAAATGGTTAAAATAATATGGTAGCAGTCCAACTACTAATGGATATTTTATTGTAATTGAAAAACATAGGTTGGTGATGGTAATGTTGTCATTTAGTCATTAGCTACTTCTTCCACGTTATATAATATTGGTAGACAATATAAAACTGCCAAAACATTTATTTATATTTGATTGACAAGCAGCCGTCTCACTATAAAGAAACTTTGGAATACATAGATGATATTTTCTAGGAATAGATCTACAGTTTATTAATATTACCAGTGAAATACTCTCTTAAAGTATGTAAAATCACTAAAAGCGGAAGATTTGCAATTGAGCTATATATGCATAAAGATTGTTTCATGCTTCAAGAGAGTATTTACAAGTTTCTGACTTTACACAATACAATATAAGCATATCAATTTCACAACATGTTGAATGCTGGTGATCAAGATAATAACAAGACTTACGTTCTCCAGACACATGAAGACTTGAAAAAATCCTAGAGATAAAAATGATAGAAAAATAAGAATGATAAGATAGATTTTGCATGGAGTTTCAACTGTAAAAGGGATTATCTTAATTATTACAATTTTTCATACGTTGAAAAAACAATTCCTTTATTACACTGACAGACATTGTCACCACAGACAGAGTGTTAATTTGGAAATAAACCCACCTGCATGGTGGGTGGAAGAATATTATAAGTCCAATGACTTATATTGTCAGAAATGGAATTCTTTGGTGTCTTTTGCAGCTAATATTGTCTCCTCTATGTGTTGTTAAATAGTTCTGATGGTCACGAATGTTCATCCACAATAACATGTCAAGCATGGAGAATAGTTCTAATACCAAATTAAGAGCAGTTCTTTAAAGCAAAAATTTATAATTTCAGATTACTATATGGAAGATTTATTTTGGAAATTTTTCAATCCAGACTTCTGAAACAGTCCGGAAAAGTGGCATGTCTGCATTTAAGGCATGGAATGTGGCTTCTCAATGCCCTAGTACCTGAAAAGTGTGTTGAAAAACAAACTGAAAAGATATATAGGTTTATTGTTGTTATTGTTATTAAAGGAATATCCCCCCCCCTAAGAAACATGTTCAGGTGATTGACAAATATAATAAACAAAACTAGGTTCAGATCAGTTAAAACAACATAAATAAACAACACTTAAAATACGAGGAACCTGATCTGAGTTGCCATTGTTCTGAAATGTAGTACACACAGTGTTCCTAATAATAGTTGATTTTGCAAGAAATATTATTGCACTAGTCCGTGGTGAAAATAACATTTTCCTATCAACACATTTGGCATAAAGTATCTATTTGAAAACTTTATTTTCTAAAATATAAACGGAAAGAATTAACATGTATGTATTTTAAGTGCTAAGCACCAAAAAAATAAAATGAATAAATAAATAAATAAGAGTCCTTACTTGACATCACCATTATTGTCACGGACACTTTCAACAAGATGTACATATCTTTTTCTTGTTACTAGCTCACATGACCTAAACGATTATCTCCTTTCATTCAACAAAGAATGCAACAAGATGAACATATCTTTATACCCTTAAAGTATTGCCAAGACCAGGCTTTATTTCCTATCACAATCACAACAGAACGTTGTTCTTACAGGTGAACAGGCTTAGTTATTATCTTCATCGTTATCTATATCCAATCCGTAGTATCTGTAAGACCAGTGACGTATCCAGAGTGTTTTTTATACCGGTATGGGCGCCCAAATTATCGGCACCCAAATAATATTGTTAAGTGAAGAATTTTCTTCTTCTTTAGAAGCAGGCTAATGCAGACTCTCTAGAAAAGATAAAGGGGCATAATTCACACTTATAGTAAGATATAACATACCAACGTGGCCCATATTTATATCTGTGAAAGACGATATCTCAATAAAATTCATGCGAACTTTTTCCTCTTGTCGACAAATGTTTACATTATTCGCCATATGTTAACATTGCGGGGTTTTTTTTGTCATACTTTTGGTGGAGCCTCCATGTGAAACAAAAATAAAACGAGTCAACACAAACTGATAACAAGGCTAGTTATTTTACTTCAAACAACCAAAAGAATCTGTACACTACAGAAATCATGTCGTATTAAAATAAGCGCGTGTTACTGGTGTCCATTTTGTATCAATAATAAATGAAAAATATTGCTATTATTTACTTATCTTTTTTAAATAAAAGGATTAACTTTATTCTGTTTTCCTCCGCAGACGTTAATTCATCTTTTATATTTATTAAGTTAATAATTACAAAGGAGTATACTAGTAGTTATAACATAAAAATTCAAACGTTCTGTCTCATTGTTAGTTAACGTGTATAAATACTGACTGTGTAGATATATTTATTTACGTTCCATCCAAACCGTTAAAGATGGGTCGATTAAAATCTACTGGTGGAAGCCACAACAAGAAGTCTTCGACTTACCGTTCAGCAAATAGACGTGCTGGCGTCACTGGTAAACTCAATTCAAAGCAAACATCGTTAGCGAATTTCTTTCAAAGAAAAGAAGCCAAGAATAAGGAAGATGAACCTTCCACAAGTAGCTCAAACTCGAACGTACCTAATCAAGATATTACCTCTATGTCTGATTACGACACGTCTTCATCGGAAAAAGAGCATGATATGATGGATTCTGAAGTGAGTAAATCAGATTCATCGGAAGAAGAAAATAATATTGTAGACATTGATAATCCTGTTATAGACGGAAGGAGCTACTTATGTAAACACCAAACACAAGTTAAATGGGAAGAAAAATATGAATTTGCTATGTACTCCGCATCAGGAGGTGGTTGGCTTTGCAAAACATGTTCTGAATACAGCGATGGGGAGTATTGGAGGTTGGAGGCAGTGAAAATATGGGAGCATCCTAAATGAACATTTGAAAAACATAAACACTCCGCAAAACATATGGCTGCTGTTACAAAAGGTTTGGAAGTAAAACAAATGCTATCAAGAGGTACTGTGTATAAACAAATGGTGAAGGCTAGAAACCGTCGAGTAATAAATAAGTTCCTGAAAACAATGTACTTTGTAGTTAAAAAGAATTGGGCTGTGAGAGAGAACTTTAAGGAGATCGTTGATTACATGCGAGACTTGGTGATGACGATATAAGTACTCACTTAACAGACTGTAGCTCAAGAGCGACATATACCTCGGTCGCAACTGTTGACGAGTTTCTGAAGTGAGTAAGTCAATATCTAGAAAACGACCTGCTTACTAGAATTATTGCCGCCAATGATTTTAGTTTACTTGCCGATGAAACCACTGACATGGCGCACAGAGCTGTATTATCAATTTTCATTTGTTATGTTGATTCAGATAGCTACAAAGTGAAGGAAGAATATCTGGGACTGGTTGAGATTGTAGGAAGCAAGGGTGCTGATGAACTTTGTAAAAAAATCTGTAAAGTTCTCTTCAAAAAAGGAGTAGATATAAATCAACTTCGTTTTCATGGATTTGATGGAACAAACACTATGTCTGGAGAAAGAACGGGGTTACAAAGATGCATGCGACATTTGGCTCCTCACTCAAACTATGTTAATTGTCGTAATCACTGATTGACACTCGTTTTCGTACATTTATTACCTCAATTTCTACCCCTAACCGAAGTTGATTCAACAATTCTTGCTGTTTGGAAGACGATGAAGTATTCTTCAGTAAAGTCTGCAGTATTTGGAGCAGCACAGAGTGTGGAAGGTCAAAAATCAGTCAAGTTATTGAAATGTGCTACAACAAGATGGTTATCACACGGCGAAGCATCTGTGAGATTAATATCGTGATTTGAACCATTGGTAAACACCCTGGACTCTAGTATCGATCGATCAAGAGATCCAGAAGTAAGAGGTAAAAGAGATCAACTCCTTGATCCTGATAACGTTTTGTTTTTGTTACTTCTCGCAGATGTTCTTGCTCATGTGAACAGATTCTCAAGATTTCTTCAAACACAAAATTTAATTTATGCAAATGTCAACAGTAAATTACAACAGCTACAAGATTCATTACTCGTCATCGAACAGGACGATGGACTGTTAGTTCAGGCCCACACTGAAGAATTTTTAGCCATATCAAGAGATCGATTGGGATTAGTGTGAAGGTTACCTGCTTGAAGATAATAATGACTTGAAAGATCGGATTCAAAGCTTCAAAGCAAAATTCAAAACCCCATTCATGACCGAATTGAAGAGAGAAATCAATCTTGCTTTAAAAGTCGATGATGAGGTGTTTCTCGCTTTTGATGTTTTCAATGTTAAAAGTAAAATGACGCAAAATGAAAAGAAAGAATCGATTACTACACTACACTCGTCAACTTTTATGGTACCACAAAAGTTTCCATCTTTCAAAATGACACGGTTACCGCAGATGGTTTATTCAAAAATAATACTAGCATGGAGCGATCAGTGCAGTGCTTCTTCAATGTCCGTGAAAAGAGCTGAGAAAAAGAGGAATGAATCTATCACCTTACGAGTTAAAGATGGAAGTCTTTTACAAAGAAGAACACCCTGTGGCTTCTGGTATGATTTACGAGGAATTATTTAGTGAAAGAGAACAGTACCCCCAAATTATGAAATTGTTTAAGCTTTCACTTTTGATTACGCCTAGCACTGCCAATGTGGAGTGAGGCTTCTCTGTGCTCAATCTTGTACATACTAAGCAGAAAAATCGTCTCGCTGTTAAGTCACTCGATATGTTGATGCAGATTGTTCTCGTTGGTCCTAAAAATTAGAAGACGATGACTATGAATTAATAGTAAAGAAGTACTGGGACATGTCTGACAGAAGAATTGTTTTGTGATTTTTTTGTAATACTGAGGTCGAAAAAATCGTAAATAGTATCTCTGGTAAGGAGTACCGAGTCAATGATCTTGCAATTAATAGGTTTCTTGTACTTCATTGATCATTGACATATCACCCTCCTGAGCAAATTTATAGACAGCTATTTCGACTTCTAATATTTCTTCTCTTTAACATTTATAACTGAGCACAACATGATCACGTCATGTCTTATGTCATTGCGTTGTTTCGACTAGTAGTATTATTCATAGTGATCAAGTAAGCAAAGATGTGCCTTTTCTCTCACACATGTGGGTTTCCAATTCGAGCAAATTGGTTGCGCAGAATGAGCGAATGTGAAATACAGTATTTTGATTGGCTGATGCACTTTCCATTCGTTGAATACGTTGTTCTAGTGTCTTTACTGCTGACTTTTTCCCACCGGGGTATTGAAAACTTGGTCATGGTTCATCACAATATTTATTTTTTTAATTCTGTTTTTTGGAGCTTCTAAAATAATAGGAAAGAGATGTAAGGATAAGAAATTTCCAATTGTTTATGCTCTCATGGCTCTCTATCTCTCGTTCATTCACCCTCTCCATGTCTTTATTTTTGTTATTACTTGTTATAAGACACTCTACGGTATTGTTGTTGTGGTACCTTTGAGAGGCTAAAATGCAAAAAATTTCCTTGGCTTTGCCCATACCCCACTGGGGGAGGGGGCTTACAGTGCCCCCAGACCCCCAGCTGAAATTACTAAACACGGCCAAAAACACTCTGGATACGTCACTGAAGTCTATATACAATCTTAGACTAATACATGCAAACTATAGGTGACAATTGTACCCTTTTGGTGCTTGTGTCATATAACAAGAAATGACATTTTCCTGAGGTTTCTCATGTAAGCAGGGTTCGAAATAATGTCTGGAAGCCAGACATTTCTGGCTCAATAGTCATTTTGTCCAGCTGTTCCAAATGTCCAGTCATGATATTAAATATTTTACTTGTAAAATTTACTTGTAATATATTTATATTAGCATTTAAAAATCATAGCTAAGACAAAACAAACTTAAGCATGTTTCCTACTCACGTAAGTATTTTAGTAAAAAAAATTCTGCTGCTCGATGCTCTATGAAAATACATCGGGAGATGGATGCTCTATGAAAATACATCGGGAGATGAATTTTCCAATGATCTAGAGCTAAACAAACTGAAACAATTTTTGCCTTTCAGCTCAACCATAATGGGCCCTCAGTGTGTCACTAAAAATGTTTGGCCAGTAACATTTTACTTATTTCGAACCCTGTGTAAAAGCACAATGTCAGATATTATGATCATATCAGTTTTACCTTCAACACCAGTCCCTATTCTTGTTTCTAGAAATTTTTTATGTAAACATGGGTTATGCAATAAGGTCATACAGTCCATGCTATTATGTCACATAATAAGAATAAACATTGGTCATTGTTACTTTCCCTATTATTTCTAATGCATTGTGCTATGTGGTATCGTGACACACAAATACTTACATATAAGACCAACTGTAAAAATGAGTACACACACTACCAACAACACTGAGGCGGAAGAAGGAAGAAGCCTATCATAATGTTATTTTAGTAATGTACCTTCAACATTCTTTTTCATTACATCTATGAAAATCACTATAAAAGCATGACAAACCTGAATAACTCATCTGTCAGTAGTAAAGTTCCTATTGCTAACATTTCGTTTGCTTTTTCAACATGATCAATACTAAAAAACAAAATAAATAAGTTTAACTTATAAAACACATGTTAGAGAGTTTGATGAAATAAAGAATAATATTCCTCACATTAACCATAACCATATGGTTTAACCATAACCATATGGTTTGTATGCTGAATGATTACTGATGCATAAAATAATTATTTCATTTTTTCGTAGCCTGTGACTGAAGATGTATGTCAAAATATGATGATATTTCGAGAATTTTATCACAGCAAGAAAACTTAAATTTTAAATTATCAGTTAATTAGACAAAACAATTCCACCTCAAGTTCAAGTATCCTTAATGTTCATAAATGTATCCTGTTGATTTCTTCTAACAAAAATATGACAAACATTAAATTTGATAAAATCGTCTTACAAGCTTCAGATAACTGGTTTCATTGAATATCAAACACAGGATCACATCCAGAGATTTTTTTGGCATACCGTTTACCTGTTAACAAATGTTCACAAAATTGTGGCAGTTGATTGGAGCTCATGTAAACCAGTTACACTTGTCACAAAAACATTTATTTCAATTTCTATTGTTAATCAAGTGAACTGAATATTATGAAAATGACGTCACGGGACAAGTTTTTGAACAAAACTGATTAAAGTCTAATTACTTTAATATGATATTGAATAACTTTGAAGAGTATTTTAGAAGAAAAATCTTTTTTAGGGGGTCAAAATTTGGGCAATAATACCGGTACACTGTTATAAAAAAAAGCCTCTGGATGTGGCCCTGAAATAGACACATACCCATAAAATGCTCTGTCAGGTTCATGTTGAAGCATTGTATAAAATGAATCTAAGGCTCTCACTTCACTGGATGCCTAAATGCAACATACATATACTGTTTAAAACTATATATAAGAGCTTTTAGCTGACATGAAAATCAATATCTTCGGACAAAATCCCCAAACGTTGATGCATACGTTTGAAACATACCTTGGTGTCTGCTAATTTACAGGTCACTGTTGGATCTGCTAGAACTTCTAAAATAAGAAAATTAAATATAAAAAGTTTGCTTATCATTTACTGCATTCATACTAGTTCCATACATATCCCTATCCTAACAAAAAACCAATAAAACTAGCTTCAAGTACCGGACATTTAAATAATCAATGAATCATATTTTCTTGTGCAGATTCTCAAGCAACCTTTAGTTGAGGCACTTTGGTAGCCATTATTTTGTTCCCTTGTTTCATGATCTCACATAAAACTCACATAAAATACTCTTTAAAATATAAATCCTTACCACAAACCTATTTTACTTCATCAGCTTGTGCTGTATTATGATTGGGAAGTACAAGAAAAGAGAAAGTCATGTAGTCATGTACTGCTTTGTAAACAAATATATTTCTTTTTACTATGTGTTCCATCACATGCTCCTTAGTAAACCTTTTGAAGCCTTACATAGCCAAGTAAATATTTACCTTTTAAAGAATGTTTGAAACCTGATGACGAATGAACCTATGAAATGAAAGTCAAGAAGAAAAGCTTCAAAACATGCAAATAATGGACAAAAATATTTTTAATGCAATTAAAAACATCAAGTAACTGTATTTTACTATGCAGTATTGGGTAATGTCTATTTAATTATTAGCCTCACTAAATACAATATTTTAATAAGCACTCACAAAGCAGGTAAACACTAGTGTGTATTATTAACTGGCAGCCATTTTGTGCACACTGATATGGAAATTCAAGCCTTTTGATTGACTTAAAAGGCCTTAACTCTGGGCTTTTATAGAGCCATAATAACCTTCTGTGCTTAGCAACCCAATATGGTAGCTGTTTATGTAAACAAAGAAAATATTTTTAAAGCTTCAATCAAGAACAACATAGTTTCAATCCTAAAGTGTATGAAACTGAGAGATGTAGATATTCAGTTCACATCTATAAGCTCTTTTTCACTAGCAGAGGATCTGAATGTAGTAATACAAGTTTGACAAATTAAGATAAAAAAATAAATGGTATTTTGACCACTAATCTTCACAAACTTGCTTGGTAAATTTATGAAGGGTATGTATCAGATATCTTGGTTCATTCAGCTGGCAATCAATCTAATTTTGCTAACCATTCAGCTCAATATGTTGATAAATAACTGATGTACATTTCCAAATTAAGTGGCCATAAAAACATGGAAAGCCTTAGCAAAACGTTTCCACATTGCTTTGAATAAACGGCAGGAAAACATGTCGAATTTACTAAGTTTGTTGGTGTTGGGCAGTCCTATGCTGTACTCCAAAATATAACTAACACTGTTGTTAACCAACTAGTCAAGGAAAACCTCAGCCAGAACTGAATCCATTTTTAGTGGAGCTAATATCAAACTGTCTTGTTAGCACTAATATACAGCAAAACACACATCTTGAAAACAATAAACGTCGTTGAGTAATCTTCAAAAGCGACGATAAATAAAAATACATTTTTGTGCAAGTTCTGTTAAGTAAAAGTTCAAAGTTCCAAATACGGTCATTGTAAATAAATATATCATAGAAAAGTTAAACATGTCATTCGAATATGCTAATTGAATGAATCTTACATCAATCTTTTATTTTTTTCCTGGTTTCCATGAGCTATAGCCAGTTAATAAATACAATTATATAATAAAACCACCCTCGGTCATCGTAACACCCTCACAAGCTCTGGTGTCACTTAGAACTTGGGCGATATTTTCGGGTAAAGAATGTACCAAACATTTATAATTGTATTATGATAAACAATGACTATACAAAAGTACATAACCTCTATGTCTAATACATGTTCTCATAACAGAAGACTTATTTTGTCATTTAGAACTTTCCATTTATATCATTACTGCAGATCAATATTATAGTTTGAGATGTGACATTGTAACATACAACAACGTTTGACATTAGGCTCAAATTTGATGTTATATATAATTTATTAATAAGCAATTAACAATTTCTGTAACTTTTTGTGCTTTTAACACATAGTCAGCAGTATATTACTACGAACTATTCATTGCAAACACAACGTTTTTCTTTTTACCAGGTGTTTTTTAGCCTCCCACATGTTATACTGTTTTGAAGCAGATTTTATAGCTATATTCTTTATTTGTATCTATTTTTTATTTCTTATAATGACAGATTGACTAATTCCTTACAGAAGTACATGATTTTGGTTTTAGGAGAAAACAGTTATTTACAATCATACACTAATATACAGCTATTTGTTGTACCCTGCGTTCACTCTAAAATCTTACCAAAATAAACTTTGATTTATTCTCCACTAATGCTTTCTCCTCAAGCTTTACTGCTTGACTGAACATGTAGTCACAAAATTGCTCCTGAAACAAATCGTAAAAATATAAAAATAACAAAATTGCTCCAGAAACCAATCATAAAAGTATAAAAAAAGATTTAGTAATTTACTCAGGAATATTAGAAGAAGTCAAAGCACTACCATTGAGGGATTTATTTAATTAATAAGTATATAATTTTATTGTGTTTTCTTATTATTTACTTGAACCTACAATGGTTAATGGTTATTGAAGGTGTGAAACAAGGGGACAAATAAACAGAACAAACATGTAACAAAATGGTCACACCTTCCTTTTCAAAACACGGTATTGAATGTATAGTAACAGTGACAGTGTGTGGTAATAATTTTTGAGATGAATTGTTTTCTGGGATTGAAAAAAGTTAATAAAAACAAACCTTCACAAATCCTGGACTAGCAACCAAAACACATTTTAAAACTATAACACAGAGAGAACATGTCGGTTAGTTATATTTTGTTTTATTTTTATTTTCTATATCGATACATTTACACATTTCTTACATGATCATCTGCAATGAAATTTTCTTTTATAGATAACACAATATTGCTTTATTATAATCAAGATCTTTATATAAAAGCAGGCATGATTCTATTTTTTTTATCACCAGCTAGCTATTTAATGCTTTGATCATGTTTTCTTATAGATTTACAACAAAATCCAAATGACCATTCATATCAGAGAGTGTTGCAGAAAGTCTTAGGCCAATCTCCTGTTCATCATCATCAATTCTAAGAAAAACATAGACATGTGTGCAGTAACTAAGAAAAACGTAGACACGTGTACAGTAATTATTGATTCATTGAAAAAGTATGTTTATAGTTTCTCCAGAGACGGGGAGGCTTAAAAATTAATAAATAATTATAATTGTTATTATTTTTAAATAATAATTAATCATGATTATAATAAATTTATATGTCCGGTTTATTACACAAATTCATGGTACAATGTCATAATTCTTCAACTTTGCTACGAGAAATCATAGTGCAAGGCCATAATTCTTGATCTCACTGCTTGAATTGGTATAATTAATTTTTGTGCACTAATTACACAAACAACAACTACAATGCACACGGATGATGTTGAACAGAAGATTAACTAACTGTGACCTTACCCTAAGTTATTTTTAGATAGTCTATTATTCTGGGTGCCAACTTATATGAGAATTACAGCCTTTTCCTGACCCTATTTATGGTTACTGTTTGGTAGTTTTCTCATATATTACTTTGTAAATCTATTATGATTATTTTCTACATATTATTCACTTTCAAAAAATCGATATATTGTCCTGTATATTGGTCCCTGCATATTTTGTTCCATGTGGTGATGCTTGAAGGTAGACACAATATTATGATTCGTCAACATAACGTTTTAAGCCTGTCCTGCTACTGGAACATCAAGACAAAGACAAAGACAATATAACCATTCAAAATGATAACAGAGACACATATTAAGTTTCTATGTTCTTTTCAAAGATATTTTTGCAACTTTCTAAGGTTGTGTATAAAGTTTTGCATGTTTTCCAAAACTATAATATATGAAGATTTGTAAACTAAAAACAAATAATTCAATACAACTGTGGATGCTAATAACAACACAAAGTTTTTAAGTCAGTTTGGAAAGATGCTTTGGAATATTAGTGAACCCATGGTTCTCAATTTCTATAATAACAGACTGGAGTTGAGTTGTTACTGATACAATAGGTTGCAATAAATTATGTGTTACAAAAAAAATGATACATAGTTAATAAAATAATATTCATGACAATAACTTTTCCGGATGCAATATTAAGGGTTTGTTTGAACAACTTCCCCATTATAGATATAAAACAGTAACAAACCCACCTTCAAAATTAAAGTGACGTAGTATAGCTTGAATGACCTGATCATAAAATTTAAGAAGACCCTGAAATAAACAAAAATCTTCATTAAAATAAAAATTATTAGGAAGATAAGTAACCAGTCAAGAGCAGTATACAAAGTAGAGAATAATATAATGCACCATACATACATATGTCAGGTCTGTACTTTCACTCCTTAATTCTTAGATTTCTTCTAATCCACTGACACTTGAGAGTTTTGAGCTAGCAACAGAATGGTTCTGTGGTCCTGTAGTACAGTGGCAGCAATCCAGAGGTTGCGAGTTCGAGTCCTACTCATGGTACAGTGCAGAGGACGACCTCTTCGCAAAATCTATAAAGTCATGTTTATATGTTTGTGTGTGCCATATAAGTGATTCCCATAATGTAATTGAATATGTGAATGTGCTGCTGTGGTGCAGTATTGTGAAGTTCTCAGAGCTGAAAGCTTAGGAAAAAACAAAACAAAAAAAAAAACAAGTCTTGTGTTTTGGAAAAATAACTGCAAATGTAGATTATACAGTCTAGTGAACAGTATAGTTTTGATGCCCTTTATATTACTGTATGATAAAATCATTAATGAGAAGGATACTTCATAAATATTTCTGCAAGGTGGTTTATGCTAACATTTATAAATGTAAAGTAATAACCTAAATCAGTCACATGCTATCAATACAAACAATGTTTGACTACAGAATATATAGTGTAGCTCAAATGGGAGATGCAGCTAGAACAATGGAGATGGTCCCTCCTGGAAACAATAGACAGGTGAAACTAAGGAGGCTAACCACAAAACATATATGCCCCCTTCTACTAATACGAACGCACCTTATCATGTTGCGAACAGTTCCCTTTACGCTTCCTAGGAATGTTAACTTCAATCTTTGCACGAACGATTGTCATGCATGATGTTACCAAACAAACATGAGCAATTCCTTCCTGCATCACAATGGCACCAAGATCAGCTTGTTTAGTTACATCGCATGCAGTATCTATTATAAAATTAAAGACCAAAACATTTTGCAACACTTACTTGGTGAATAAATACAGGAAACTATGCTGCATGTGGAAATTCATGGACCTACCGCAGTCTAACACCTCCTGCACATAAGTAATAGCACAATATAACTTTAGGTTACAACTTTTTAACTCTTTAATGCATAGTGTCCTCAGAAAGACATCAAATAATTGGTCATTTCTTTGCCTTTTTGCTCTCCCTGGGCCCTCATAAAATCAGAAAAGTTTCCAATGGGAAGTTTAATATAACCAGGAGGTATGCTTATGTAATAAAAGGGTTAAATAACTTCCAAAACCAATTACAGCTTTCAAGTGTGTGCACAGTCAAAATCTATTGTCCAGTCCTTTTCAGGAGAAAATTAAAGGAGAATTATCAATAGAGCACCAAAATTTAGCTAGGGGAGTTACCGCTCTCCTGTAAATAACCAGTCGGATATCAGACAGTGTCAGATGAAAACCATGTCTGACGTTTTGGCTACCATTGTCTGACAGGTTTTTGGAGTACACAGGTCTTAGAACCTTTTTGAGCAACTTGCTTTCTTAAACTCAATGTATGACTATCTAATTCTAACTACTGTATAAATTTATAACTGTAAGCCTCATAAGAAACCATTTTTAAAACTAATTTTCCTAATAGCTTTAATCGCAACAAACGCATGACACAACTAACTGCATGAGCCGTCATATTTTATTTTATTTATTGTTTCTTAATAAAAAAAACTACTGTGATGCAGATCATTTAAAATAGATAAACATGGTAGCTAGCCATTTTTCAACAGTGAGAAACTGGTGAGGCCAAATGGTAGGAGAAAAAAAAAAAAAAAACTACTACAATCAACAGATTTGGTGTTTTAAGTTTGTTGGACAGGCTGAATACAAAATGCATCAAGGAACTACATTTTTAAAATGTGGCTAGGCAAATGATACAGAGTAAAGCAGGCGAGTGTAGCAAAGGAGCAAATGTCTAGGCGCTTGAACATATACTCGGCTTGTGCTACCTAGGCATGTGTGGAGGTGTTGACACTTGATTGCTCGCCTCTCCTCAAAAGGACTGTTGTCACATGTAAATGTTTAACTTTTTATCTGATGATTAGATATTCCTAGTATCTTGAACACAAACATTAGGATACCGTAACTAAAGCCACATTCTTGTGCAGTTATTTACCATAATGGTTTGAAGATTGAAATAACACTGTATACATTATTAATGCCGGAATTCACAAGCAGACATCAGCTATATTATTTATTGAGTTAAAGACAATTTAAGTGCCATTTTTTCAATGCGTTTCCTACTCTGGCAGCTTGAATACTTGATGAAGTCTCATTAGAAAATAGTGATAATTTTTTCCACATTATTATCTGCCCAGGCCTCTTTTACTGTTACTACAGCTACAGCTAGTTACATTGTATTCCACACTGGAGTAGGTTTGAGACACAATAGTTTGAGTGTTATGCTGCTGCTATTTGAACCATCTTAGACAACCCATCTAATCTATATGTGGAGCTGTGGCACAGTGGTGAGCAAGTTGAACTTGCAATCCAAGGGTTACGGGTTTGACTCCCATTCACATCACAGTGCGAAGGATGACCTCTTCACTAGAACCATAGGTCATGTATGTTTATATATTTGTGTGTGCAACAAGTGATGCCTATAATGTGATATGTGAATGTGCTCCTGTGGTGCAGTGTTGTGCAATGTGCATGGTTGTAAAGCTCTCTGAGCTTTAGAAAAAAAAATCTAATCTTGGTGAAGATGATAAACTTTAAATGCTATATAGTTTCATAATTAATATTTTTTCTCTTAAGCAATCTAACTGAACCCATATATATTGTTCTTTTCCCACTTTTTTATTCTATATGATCCTTTGGAACATCATTTTATAGCATGAAAGCTGTTTATCAAAATATGCAGATATGGCTAGAAGGGACACAGGCTAAATATAGAATTGTGGCAGGCAAAAAGTTTCGAATTATAAGCTAACAGTACAGAATTGTACAGAATAGATGCACAAGGACATTTTTGAAACATTACTGGAATGTATCATAAACCAGCACATGGCAAAATATAATAACAGACAATTAAAGACATGGCAACCTTTTTTAATTTTCACAATTTGCAAGTACGTGTGATCAAGCAAAATCACAATTCCAACTATTGTAAAACGTTTTCTGTAAATATAATTTCTTTATAGTGGATATATTAATCTTTTAGATTCAGTTTAAAATTTATGGCTTTATCTTTCTGTTTACCGTGTCTCTTCGTCAGTTTTGTATACTAGAGATTGATTAGCAAACATGTTGTTGTCAGTGGCAGTAATTATTATTCATTACTAGATGATATACTTTAAAGTCACACTCCATTTACTAGATGCTATACTTTAAAGCTACACAAATAAGGCTTAGAACTGTAGAAATTATAGACTACTCTCCTTTGTAGTGTGTTTATAATACCTGGAAGTTTTCATGATCCTGTACTATTATTGTTATTAATAATTTGATTTTGTAGATTTATTTCCGCTTTAGAAGAATAGCTCATCTTCTATCCTGCTTGAACTCAATGATGTAAATCCGTGCTGACACGTAATCACTTATACTAGAGTTTTGATGAGTATTTATGCCTAAATGTACTCAGCAGGATTTGTTTGTGTTATTAAACATAAAATAGACAAAAACATAATTTATTTGGGTGAGTATACTTGATTAAAAAAATTAAACTAAAATTTTACATAACTTCATCATACTGACATTAAAATGTTTTTATTAACTCTAATTCCACTCTCTACTTACACACATTCCCCCTTGCTTACATAGCAAAAAGCTCATAGAAACCTTTGTAATAACGACATGTACTCACTCTGTAGAAGCTTAAGTTTGTAGGTTATGCCATACAAGTTTCATGAAAAAATATAAGACAATGGCGAGCATTTTATTTAAGAATAAATAATGCAATGCTTACAAATATTCATTCCTTTTCTTTTAGATCTTTTGTGTCAGTTAAAGGTTTGTTTCTATTGTATATGTGACAAGATTAGCGCACACAAAAAATTTATTCTAAGGGACCGTCTCCATATTTCGCTTAGGTTTCTATCGCTTCACATCACTTACTGCAGCATTGTTAACCGACTGTTTATATTTTTTAATCGATCATACATCGCTTAAACTTTGCTAAACTTTGCTTTTTAACCGAAATATAAGCG
>JANTOQ010700119.1:0-10095 GCA_027564595.1 Bythotiara depressa
CACACTGGTCACATAAAATAATGACAGTTTAACAATTATAACTATTTTTGGCAACCAAAATTGATATTTTTGTATCGCGATTGTCTACAAAAAATTTTTCTAAAATATTTCAAAACTATCTGAAATTATTCTTTACCAGCGCTTCAAGCAAAACAACATACATGGATCGTTAAGCCAGATTTCCACTTACTGACAATAAATTAAACGATTGTGATTGGTTGAGATCAATTTTCCTTGGACAGAAATTTAAAAAATTTTCAACTTTTTTGAATGCCAAACTTGGAAAACTTTCCGTCCATGGAAATATTTAAACAAGTGGAAATCCAGCTTAAGAGTACACATTGTTTTTTCACATTGAATAGAAACGTCATAAAATCAATTTAGGCATAAATCTCTAAAACATTTCGAAATGATTTTCTTAGCTTCAAAAATTCCAAAAATATGTTTCCAAATATTTCAAAGTGTTACAAAACAAACATTTCAGACAGCTTCTTAATAAAATTTCAAGTGTTGTCTTGGCCCTAAGGATGTGTACGTACAACCTCGTTCCCACTCCACTTCTTCTATTTCAAACTCTCAATAAGTGGAACCTTTCCAAGGAAGTCAGTGTACGCGATTCTTTTTATTTAGTGAATATTCCAGGTAAGCAGGAAATTGCTATCCGATGTTCCTTTCCAGAAATTGCGTCATCAAAAATTACAAATCAGTTAACGTTATCTTTTGTAAAAATAGATTTCATATTCAATTTCACGAATAAAAATTACATAAATTTGAAAGGTTTTAACATTAAAAGTATAATTATTGCAGCTCCTACACGTGTTTAAAGTTTTTTCGTGAAAACGAGGCTCTGACTGTATGTACTTCGATTTAAGAAAGTGTTACTTACAAATAGTAGTTGATAGTATAAAACGATTTCTGATGGCCGCACCAATATAAAATTTGAGGTATAAACATGTTATATTTATTGAGGTCATAAAATAAATTCCTTACAAAACACAACTTAAAATTTTACTAATTTCTGGAAAGGAGTGGAGTTTTATAAGGAAACGTCAACCAAGGGAAAATTTTGGAGAAAGGTCACACTTGTCGAAAGTCAAGTGTATATACAGTGCAAAAAAAAGGTGACATTTGTCTGAAATTTGAACACAAATTAAAAAATATGATAAACATTTTACTTTTAACCATTCTTTATATTCCTATTACTGCCCCACCCAAATATAAACCATAAAAAAATTGATATTCGTTCAACATTTCAATATATATATATATATATATATTCAAGTCTATATATTCTTCTGGTTGTGGGAAACGGATGTACCCAAGAACGCCAAACATTAAACAGTCCACACCCGTTATTTTAGAACACAACTTTAAGTCTAGGGACTCACAAACTCTTGTAAAACGATGCTAGATATTTTGACCAAATCTTTCGGTCCCTTGAGGGTTCGAAATAACGGTTATTAACTGTAAGATAAAAACTTCCCAACAGCCATATGCCAATGCTGAAAATTCCAATGTCACCAAACAGAATGGTTGTTTTCGCTACACTGCGTCAACGGCCAAAATCTTCTTAATGTCTCGCCTCATGTTCATGCAAGCCTCATGTTCATGCAAAAAATATTAACGTATACGCATGAATACGCGGCACATGAAAAGTTTAAAATTAAGTTGGAATAGTGTAGTGAAAACAACCCTTCTGTCACTTTTTTATATATAAACATATTTTGAGTCCAGCCTCAGTATGCTTATGAATCTTAGTATTTCAGTCTCAAAATATGCTTACAATATGGTTAGAGAGAAAATTTTCAGCTGAGCTCACATGCTTACTTTCAGTTCCAGTATGGTTTCTTGCTCAATATAAGAAGAGAGTATGAACCTTGACACTGAGCTTGTGGCTGCAGGAGAGGGAGATGGCAACATCTTCGAAATGTTAGACGAATTCTTTATTTAACCAGAAAAACACATGATTTTGTCATTACTCTCAGCCTTGGAATATGCTAATCTTATGCTTAATTTTAGGGATTTTCAGGCTGTGTATGCTTATAAAGGTTATGCTTATATAAAAAAGTGGATGACATTGAAATTTTCAGCATAGACATATTTTTTGACGAGGAATCTGAATCTGAAATCTGATTTTTATAAAAATAAATTTCAAATTTTCTTGAGACTGGGAAAGGTCTATTCTTTATATTCAATGCAGTTTATATATTTATCAAAACGTGCATATGTATTTCCATTATGATTTGAGGAATCCATTTCTTTGATAATTTCATTTTAAATTCATTAATTAAAATAAAAACTAATCATTTCTTCTTCTTGTCCTTTATCAATAGGGAACGTCCCAAATTGATGTCATAACTATGACAAAGGACGTCACACGACATTTCTCTTTAGTTTTATGAAAATATGGATTTCAAATTCAGATTCCTGGTCCCAAAATATATCTAAGCTAAATATTTCTGAACCATACAGCAAGTACATAGCATTTTTATAGCTATTTGAAAATAAGGTTTCACTTCAAAACGAGGCGAATCACGACACGTTCTATTTAACCTTTCTATTTACTGTAGAGATTTGAAATTTTCCACACCGCTATATTTTTGGACGGGAAACACGAATCTGAAATACGTTTTTCATAAACACAAACGGAAATTTATAGTGGAATTTGGAAGTGTCTACAAGGATCGTTAACTCCTGTAAAAATATCGAATATTATTCCCTTAGGGATGAAATTTTTCAGTAATTAACTGCATTATGTTTTATCCAAAATTATATATTTGTCATAAAATTATCTATTTGTCATAAAATTATATATTTGTCATAGGTCTTCATGGTTCTGATATATTTTGTGCAAAAATATTTTTCAGAACATATTTCAATTCCAAGAAATTAGGAATACAAGGCTGACAAATTGAACATTTCAAACTGGATCTTTACATATCCAGATAAAAAGAAGAAAACCTGCTGGTTTCTACATTGGAGAATGCATATAGAAATCAGGTTTTGGATAAAAATTAAAGTATTTATTCAATTTTCCCCGCTGCATCCTTGAAAGTATATAAACCCTTTAATGCATATTTTTCCAGGAAAGGAATCAAATCATTGGTAGCTTCTTTGCTATTTGCTTTTTCCAGGGTTTAATTATTGAAAATATAATGTAAAATAAACTTGTTAAATGCTGATAAGACCCCCTGGTTACTCATAAATCATAAAGGTTTCCGATGGAAAGTTTAACATAACCGGGAGGGATGCCTATGCATTAAAGGGTTAAATTCACTTCGTTTGCATTCTGATTGGTCAAAAAAAAATTTCTTTGCATTCGGATTGGTCAAAATAATTTTTCTTTGCAAATTGGAACAAATATTTTCTGAAAATGTATAATACTCATTTCCAGATATTAATGGATTTCATATTCGAATTCACAAACACAAAACTACATAAATCTGAAATGTTTTATCGTCAAAGTATAGTTATTGCAGCATTTACACTTGTTTAAATAAATTAGTTTTTTCGTGAAAACGAGGCTCTGACTGTATGTATTTAAATATAAGGACGTGTATACTTATCGATAGTTGTAAAATGATTTCTAATGGCCGCACAAATATGTTAGGTATAAACTTTATTTATTGAAGCGTTAGGTCAAGAAATAAATTCTGTACAAAAACAATTTTTTTTTTTTTACCAACTTCTGGAAAGGAGTATCAAAGATTATTCTAATAAGATGACGCATGACAATGATTCATATGGGTATAACACTCGTTTGAATTTGGAAACACCGCTGCTTTGCATCTCCAGCAGATGTGCTTTTTACATGCTAAACAAGTCACGTGTAAGCATCCATCGTATCTTTCAATAGGAGCAGAACAGCTAGGGCATACACCCCTATCTTTTCCAGGCTCTGATAACGAGATTTTGATATCGTCGTCTTTTCCCGCCCTACCATAGATCCCGCATGTTATACTTGTATGGTGCTCAACATCACAGTAGGTGCAGATAAAGACCTGGCATATAGGGCATTGGAATGGATCAGGATTGCTTTCTTCGCTTTTACGATATACCATAAGACAATTAGGTGTGATACAATAACTGTAACTATCTTTGTTCATTGCAACAAACTGCTCCAGTGATGCTACCGCTAGCTTGGTTTTATCTACCATGTAATCAATATCGGTTACTGCTACGAATGTTTCACATCCATCAGCGGCACAAACAATAGGAAGATTCTTGTTTTGAACAGCGTGCTGGAACATATTTCTAACGCATTCATTGCAGTAGACATGGCAACATATCTCCAATAGGTAACAATTTGTCTCAATAACGTCAAAACATATCGGACACATTCTGTCGCTATCTACTTGCTGGGTTATCTCCGAAACATCAGCTATTAAGTCTGAAATATGTTTATTGCATTGTTGGAGGGATTCGTTATCTCCATAAATTTCTAATGTATGTCGTAAGAAATTGATATCTATAAAATTAACTTTGGTTTCCTTATAAAGCAGCTCAAAGTTGATACCATATTTACACAAGAGGTATTTGACAAATCCCTGAGGATATGCCTCTTTAGTAAGGTACAATATCAGCTTCTCTTCATCAGCTTGTAAACCTTTCTTCTTTTCTTGTATTGATGCCAACACAACTCCCCCTGCTTTTTTATCTCCGTATATTATCAAAGCGTAGCTTCGAAATTCTAACTCGACGAAACATTTTTGGCCTTTTGTTAGCTGATCCAGGAATCTCTTTCCAGGCGGACTCTTGAAAAATCGAAATTCCCTTTCGGAGCATTGGGTAGACATTCCACCAATCAGATCTTGTACAGAGAGTCGAATCCTACATAGATCATCTATTGTTCTCGATTCGATCTGAATTTCAATTCCTTCTTCCCTTCCATACTTTTTAGTTTGAATTGATATTTTTCCACCATCTATGTTGACCTGAAGAGATTGCAAATCGTTCTTCACCAACAAATAGACCTTCTTCGTTACACCCACCGAGCAGCGTAGTTCGGGAACCATACGTACCAGTGCCACTCCTACTAGTAAGTTACTCTTCATTATCAGGTGAGCTTCTCGTGCTTTCGGAAACTTGATGCTCGCTCTTATGTCATAATCTTTCTCGTTTTTGGGTGGGAACACATAAACGCTAAATGTTCGCTCTTTAATGCTTACTTCATCTAACTCATTGGCAATCTTCATTGTCAGTTGCCCTTGAATGTGCATAAGTTGATCCCTTGTCTCCTTAACTATCGTCATTCTGGGAACAATGCAATGTACAACTTTAAAATCAGGGTATTGATTTTCAATGGCCGCTTGTATTTCGTCGTTCGAATAATATGGGTTTATATTACCTACCCATAACTCACCAGGATTTTTCTTATTTATTTTAAACGACATAAAAGTATTCCCAACTGTTGTCCTACCATCTCGAAGAAGCATCGCCATATGGTCTTTGTTTTCAAGACGCAAAAACGCAAATCCTTTACCCGGTCTGCGGGTCCAAGAAGCCTTTAGTGTAATCTCTTGGAAACATGGTTTCCCATTCTGTTTACCTTGAAAAGCTGGTTTGGCAACTAAATATTTAACTTCAAGATAGACAGGGTCGTTTACTGCCTTTATGGCTGAAGCGCTGCTAACAAAAATTACTTTTCCCCAATAATAGGAAGGCTTGAATTTTATGATATCTGATATAGTTCCAAAGTACTTAAATATCTCTTCAACATCTTCTACACCAAGTGATGCACTACCATCATTATTACGAACTAACACAGAAACATATTCGCCAGGGAACAAGATCTCGGACGTCTCACCACCTTGACATATAACGATAGAAACAGGATTACCATTTGATATCGATGCTTCCAGTAGTAGCGATGGAAACCGTGCAAGTTCATCATCTATCTTGTTGTCAAAAAATCTGATGGCTTCTTCCTTAACCGACTGCACACAATATAGTGCTGTTTCACCAACATTAGCGTCGTAATCAATATAAATTTTATGATGAATATTTTCTCTCATTAATGTTTCAAGACTCCCGTTCCATCGACCAAGACCAAGCCGTTTTACAGTTTCTTTGCCAACAGTTCTTGTGTGAAGAGAACGAACAATCTCTCTGGCAACATACTTAGCAAGATCATCTCCAACCGCATCATCCGAAATCACAGTCACATTGATGAGAAAAGGACGAGACGTTGTTAAAACCTCATCAAATAATACCCACTTAGGTGCCATACTCAACAAGGAAAGGGATGACGATGGATGGATAAAATACTGCTCATCTCCGAAAGATGGTCGGTAATAGCCACCGCGTGGATGTCCGGAGTAATATGCCACATTAGACTGGAAACAACCAAGTAGAAGATTTGGTACCAGCTTCCTGACAAATGCTATGTCAGCAAATGTGGCTTCAATCTTTACCTTAAGTAATTTCTCAATATTCGCCTTCATTTCAAAAACAAGATCTCTGGTAAAACGAAGCGTCTTTGCGTTCATACTGTTTTCCACGCACCATTTGTTTTTGTTTCGTTCTGGCTGCAACTGCCATTCCTTGAATACTTCTAGAAGGGTTAACATGTCTCCAAGACCGCTACAAAATCGGGCTTTTAATTGATCTGCAATTGACTTCTCTTCATTAGTTCCCTTGCGAAAGAATACATTTCCTCCAACAGTGCAAATGGCTGCGATCACAATCGCATCTAAAGGAAGGTCTTCTTCCAAACCCATCGCAACAAACTTTGCTAATCTTGGTTCTGCAGCTACTTCCACCATAATTTTACCATGGTCAGTTAAAACACCATCTTGAACTGCTTCCAGCTGGACAAGTTCATTCAAAGCACTTAATAAAGCTTTCTGTGACGGTGGTTGTACAAAGTCATACCCTAACGGGTCTTTGATTCCAAATTGATACAACTTTAACAAGACCACACCAACATTCTCCCGTAAGATTTCAGGTAACATTGCATCCACCATCTCCTTATATTCTTCAGCAGTGTACATCCTATAACATTTTCCTTCTTGAGTACGTCCAGCACGTCCCATTCTCTGCTCCGCAGAGCTTTTAGTTACTAGGCCAACCTTCAAAATACTGACATTCCTTTCTGCGTCATAGCACTTTTCTTTCACCATCCCTGAATCAATGACAAAACGTATATTAGGTATTGTGATGGATGTTTCGGCACTGTTAGTAGCAAAAATAATCTTTCTCTTTCCTTTCGGAGCTGGTTTGAAAACTAATTGCTGTTCTTGAAATGGCAAGCGACCATGCAACACCAGGCATTCTATCTGTTTTTCTAGTTGTAGATCACTCAATAGCATCTCTTGAGCTTTTTCTGTTTCTATTGGACTTGTCAGAAAAACGAGAACATCTCCTTCGATTTCCTTTTTGTGTACCTCTTTAGCTTTTGTTACCGAAGCTTGCAAATAATTATTCTTCGTTGATTCGGTTTCCCACACGATTTCAACTGGAAAGGTGCGGCCTTTTACGTGAAGTTGCGATGCCATATTTTGGAAATATTCCATGAACACTACTGGATCTATTGTAGCTGATGATATTATAACACGTAGATCCGTTCTGTGACACAATGCTTTCTTTATCATTGCTAACAGTAGGTCAGTTGATATACTCCTTTCGTGCGCTTCGTCAACAACAACACATTGGTATCTCTGCAACAAAGGGTCTTCCAAGCACTCATTCAGCAAGTGATGGTCTGTCATAAAAATGATGGAAGAAGATTTACTAATTTTGTTTAGCACGCCGACAGAAAATCCAACAGTTTGTCCAACTGCACAGTTCATTTCGTCAGCTACCCGTTTGGCAAGATTAAATGCTGCGACTTTCCTTGGTTGGGTACATGCAATTATCCCACTCTTCCCGTAACCAGCTTGCTCAAGGTACTGCACAACCTGTGTACTCTTCCCAGACCCTGTTTCGGCGGTCAAGACCACCACCTTGTTATCAGCAACCTGTCTTATAATGCTCGACTTTTTGGAGTAGATAGGCAGAGCATTCTTTAAGCGAGCACATTCTAATGCAAACGCGTGCTTAACTTCATCCAAGGTTCGTTCATTGTTTTTATCACCAAGAAAGGAAACAAACATCGATTTGATATTGTCCTTATATAACATAAATTCTGACTTTTGGTCTTCTAACTCTGTTAACTGATCGCGTTCTGCTTCAAACCGTTTCATCTGGACATTGAACTGTTCCACGTTGACTTTGTTCTTTGTCAGACGTTTCGCCTTTTCCATGTTTTCCTTTGCAGCAGCAATCTTCTCATCATGAGAGTGAATAACATCATCCGATCGCAAGCAAATGTTATTCCATTCCATCTTAATGGCATTTGCTCGATCCTCTGTAGATGGTGGTGTGTCACGAATCATCATTGTATGGTTAACAAATTTATTTGCTTTCAACACAAGCATTGCCCTTTTCGCTTGCTTCACACTCGGAAAACGTATAACTAGTTTCAACTCTTCTTCATCCACTATATCGTATTCTCGACTATCGAGCAGATTCTTTACCAAAGTCGTAATATTTTTTCCAGTTTTGGAAAACCTCACATCCATGCAACAGGCATTTAGCAATTGTCCTATAAAAGTTCAAATAGAACAATGTATTAGAACATTGCAGTCCTGTACAGGTTTAAAGTGGTCAATTTCCTTGGAACATTGCAGTCCTGTATAGGTTTAAAGTAGTTATTTCCTTGAAACATTGCAGTCCTGTACAGGTTTAAAGTGGTTATTTCCTTGGAACATTGCAGTCCTGTACAGGTTTAAAGTGGTTATTTCCTTGAAACGTTGCAGTCCTGTACATGTTTAAAGTGGTTATTTCCCATTCAATATTTTCTTAATTAACCATTTAATTCCTGGACACACCTCCCTGCTATTGTAATGACTGGACACACGTCCCTACTATTGTAAACTTCTTATTAGAAATCTTTCTAATTTTACGAAAACCCAGGGCGTATTTTCAGCTTTTTCCAACTTCGTTTTCCCTTTTATTTCCAGTAAATAACCCTTGGAAAAACCAACAAAAATGCAAACAATAAGAAACGATTTCATTCATTTCCGAATTTCCGGGGACGCCAGGAAATAAAGGGTTAACTTCGAAAATTGTGCTTATTTCAAGGTTTTTTATGACGTCACAAAGCACACAACCACGGTTACTTCATGACCAAGTCTTAAGTCATTGGTAAATTGGCAAATTAAACAAAACTGTTGGTATATTTTTCGTGCAAACATTTTTTTGTTGAAAATAAAATAAAATAATTCAGCAGCAAAGATATATAGCATGTCAAAAAATATATTTCATAAAACTAATGTTGCCTATATAATAGGATGTAGATGGTTTTAATACAAAGAACAAACACGTTCTGAAATTGTAACTAGAAAAGTAATATATACCCCCCCCCCCACACACACACAAATCGATTTTCGAAATAGCCCACACAAAACAGGGTTAAAGGGTAAACAGCCCAAGCTGATCTAAATAACCTAACAAATATAAATCAACCTTCGCAAAAAAACAAAAACTTGTCTTTGTTGAAAAATTATCTACAATTATCACAGCGGTTGTTTTGACTGTTGTACACACTCAATCAAAGCTCTCTGAATAATTCTGTAATCACCCTAAGCCTCTAGTTTCCATGCAATTAAAAAAAATTAAACCTTAAAAGAGATGTAGTTCTTTCCAGAAAAAGGTATGATTTTAAATCTTGAATATAAATACAACATTTAACGGAGAAACCGATTCTGCAATCAGTTTCTTTTATAAGAATTTGGGCTTTATATTTATAAAGAATTTATAAGAATTTGCTCTTTATAGAGCAAACGAAAAGTTTCTGTTACATCACACAAATTAATTTTTGGAAGGTCTATTTCTCGTGGTATTTGAAACTGAGCTGGCTGTATTTCGCTTTTATATATGTCCACTTGAATGTACCCAGTGGGAAAACCATGGTCACACGACGTTGCAACAACGTTGCAACAACTTCTGTTACGTTTCTTCAGGGTTGTTTGACCATGATATGCCCACTGGGAAAGCTCAGCGTAAAAATAGCATCAATTGATGGGTTTCTTTATAAGTTAAAATTTAAACGGA
>JANTOQ010700230.1:0-10095 GCA_027564595.1 Bythotiara depressa
ACCCTTTTTATACAAGATAAAACTTTAAGGGTCTGCTATAAGACCCAGAAGTGGTTAATATAATATAGTACTCTAAAAGGTCTTATGGAGTACCACTAAAACTTTCAGTGTATGTAGCAGTGGTGCAGTGTCTGGCAGCTAACATGATTTCTGAACTGCTGCTTATCATTGGTGATGGTGAGATATTGTAAAACTGTAAGTTTCTTGTATGTTGTGAAATTATATTTTACAATACAACTCTGAAGCATAAAATTACCTAACGTAATGTATTTTGTGTCTTATATTACTGTACCACAATAAGTTGATAATCTGGAGTTAAACAGTCTTGTAAATACAGGAGTGTCACTTTTCTGAACTATTCTGGAATTCCAGATTAAGATATTTTCTTAAATAAATATTCTAGGTTATAAACTGACATTAATGACGTATTGTTTTAAAGAGTCGTGATAAACCTGACAGATGATGTTTCACCCCTCTTTATAGAAATATTTTCTATCCTCAAAACACTCTGGTAGAGAAGGCAATGTCTGGCTTTTTCCCTTTGACAGATTTGATTGACATTACGTGTATGTAGATAGATGTACAGTACGGTATATTTCACTAAATTTTTGCTCTTTTTTTCTAAGTGTTTTGTGTTTCCAGTGACCAGACTTGAAATACATCTTACCATTTCATATGATTTTTTGCCCGCCATTACTGCTCTACATTTGTTTTACAATGTTATCTGTAGTAACAGGCATATTCTGGTGAATTGTTGGCATGGCAAATAAATATGTTCTTTGTCGAGTAGAATAGAATGAAGTGTGTTGTAGGAAGTAAAAGCCTTGCATGGCTTGTATATATTTTACTGTATATATTTTACCTACAGTGTATGTTCCTGGGATGGTGTATGGCTCCTTTCCAATGGAATGGTGCTGAGTTCATATACAAGAGATTTATTTGCCCATTTGTCAAGAAACACGAAAGTGAAATAGAAAATATTATCAAAAAGGGAACAGATGAAATCCAGGATCTTTATAATAAAGGTGAGTGTATTGAAAAAAATACTGTACATTTGTCTTTTGTTTCTTAGCCAACCAATGAACAGGCAGGTTGTGTTGTGGTAGTTTTCTTTAAGAGGATTAATTTATTCTGGAGGTATATCCATGCATAAAAGAGTTGAGCAAAGTTAGGTGAAAGTAAGTCTCCTATCTATCATCGGACTGCACTACGATGGTAGATGCTTAGTAGTCGGTAGAAGGTTCTGGAACCATTCTTGGTTGAATCCTGGTTCTTTGGTAGCAGAACCAAAGAAGTTAGACAAATCTAGTTGACAACAGATGGTGAAAATCTTCTACAAAACCGAATGGTTACTATGAATTACTTGAATTGTGAAAGGAACGCAAGTTGAATCCAATGTAATTGCATCTCAGCATATTATCATGATCCAGCTAGTACCTGCTACACGTTCTGGTTTCTTGGCCTATGTATTTCTACGTACAATGGTGGTTGTGCAAGATTGTCACTTTACAATAATTCCATCTTTTAATGAAAACGTATATGTATCTTTTCAGGTGAAGCCGAGGTAAAGAAAGCGGCATTGGAGCATATGGCAAAGGCATCTGAAACTCCAACGGAAACTGATAAGAAGGATGATTAACATGTGTAGATCACGTGGTTTGTTTCGCTGACCAATTGGTCTACTTGTTCAACGATTACATGTTCTCTGGTAAAAAGAGGAATTCTTTGAAAATTCCAGATATCTATAACGAAACAATGGAAAGCGTTTTATTAATATTCCGAATTAGTATAGTGTCATTTATTGGTGCGACTTATATATATATATCTGCTACTTGTCAAAAACGCTGCAACATGTGAATATTTTCTAGCTAAAATAATGGGAGTGGGGGTGATTTAAAAGTTTACAAAGTGTCTTCCCAAAACATAAACATAAGTGTCTTCCCAAAACATAAACATAAGGATGACCTGCACCTCGGGAGTTTGTAGTGATAATCACGATGATAACTTTTTATCTATTGTAATTTTATAATGCTAACTATTTCTCACTTCACGGTTAGTTCTATCGGTTCAGTTTCATCAGTGTCAGTGTACTCATGAAGGTTTAAAACTTCACTAATGAAACCAATTACCAGTGGAGTCTGCATTGTTGAAAATAGACCTGTTTAGTTTGTGTGGGGAAATGTTTCTGCCCATTGGTTATTAAAATCTCTTTAAGTTTTGTTTGCATTAAAATATCAGTATTTTGTTTAATGTTTTATATGTTTTTTGGATGGTTTTGGTGAAGTTTTTTCTAACCTATTAAATAAGGACTCATGATCATTACTGTGCTTGTTCTGTTGGGATTTCCCAATGATTTTTTAAATTTCACCAAGTGTGATGCCTCTTTTAGTCATTTCAAACAATATTTGAGTATAACATAATCATCAGCTCCACACTTTCGTAAAAAAAACCCGACTGTCTCAAATCATGTAATATCTTTTACAGCTTGTTCCATATTGGCATAATTTTAAACTCTTTCAGTAATGTAATTGTATTTTATTCCTATTTGAACACAATATTATTTAATTTACCTTTGTATGAGAAATGAATGTAGGTGTTGATCTTCTTTTTGTTTGGAAAACATGCTTGCACATTATGTTAACACAGCGTTGAATGTTTTCTTCGTCGCCTTTACCCAACAAAATTATGCATTTAGTGCTCCCAACAAAACGCGTTCCTTGTGTGCAAATGTCATGTTCTAATCACTATTTATTTATTTTATTTATTTACAAACACAACAAAGCATGCCTGCCTTGCATTTGACATTTATTAACAGTTCTCAATATTTTTACACGTCTCCATACGTGAAATAAAATTAGTTTGAAAACATTTATAAAAGCGTAATTTTTCTATCTAATATACTTGTTAAATTTAGGGTTTTACACGTCTCCATACGTGAAATAAAATTTTGTTTGGAAACATTTATAAAAGCATAATTTTTCCCTCTATACTTGTGGAATTATGGGTTTTACACATCTCCATACGTGAAGTAAAATTAGTTTGAAAACAAGTACATTTAACAAAATACTTTGTTTTGTTACGTTATATGGGCAGCGGCGTCGTTTTGTATACTAAAGCATAGCAAAGAAATTACCGATGGTTCCTTTTCAGTGAAAACATTAAAAGATAAAACTTTTTAGAAAGGGATTTCTATTTATTTATTTTATTTGAAAAATATTTATACAGGATGGCCAATTCAACTATATAAATTAACTGTTAAGTAAGTATATAGTTATGAACTAATATAATTTTAGCTACCCTCGTTCCCAGGGCTTTTTTATATGAGGAAGGCCCTGGTAAACGAGGTTGTGGTTTTAGATGGCGCTCAGAAACAAACATTCCCACTGAATCTAAGTTGTTAGCCGCGGGTATTGAGGTTTCCCATTAACGAAACGACGTTTTACGTTTCACTAATCAGTAAAAAGAAAAAAGTAGCAACTTCTGTCCGTGCAGTGTGTACTTCTATGAGGTCTCGTGAAACTTGCATGTTCATGTATATTATATTCTAATATACTACGTAATAAAAATAAATAACGATACC
Source organism: Bythotiara depressa (assembly GCA_027564595.1). Taxonomy (NCBI): domain Eukaryota; kingdom Metazoa; phylum Cnidaria; class Hydrozoa; order Anthoathecata; family Bythotiaridae; genus Bythotiara; species Bythotiara depressa. The sequence continues at coordinate 3,581 of JANTOQ010700230.1, forward strand.
AACTACCCGCCGCGTAAAACTTTCATTTGTGCAGCATTATTTTGTCTGAGGTTGTAGACTTAACATCTTTTTTATGGATTTGTTTTACTACAGGAATACCAAGGAACATGTCTCAATCAATTTATGATATTCTTCACTGCAATAACTTTAGAAACATTATTTTTTTGGCACTCTGATAATTTTACATTTACACTGGAACTTTCTATAAGTGACAAAACGTTATTCCTGAAAATCTTGAAGTGGTGACGTCACAGAAAATCGCAATTCTTTTTCTGCTTACTTTGGAGTAGGAATTCTAATTATTGTTCCGTTGAAATTCTAAAGTTTTTCGTTCATCAGGGATAGCTGTCACCCCTATTTAAAGATAAAATGTCTTGGCTATCGATGTAGTATTAATACAATAATAACTGTTTGGTATTCTTTACCGGGAAATATCGTTCAAGGTCTAAGTGACGCCTGAGCTTCTGAGTGTTGATTAATTCTTAAAAAAGAAACAAAGACTTTATGAATAGTTCCTTAAAAATAGAACACTCCGAAACATAAATCGGTATAAAGATTATAAAAATCTATTTGAAACAATAAAATTCTGATCAAAGAAATTATACTATGCAAACCTAATTTCTAAATATAAGAATAATGTTAGAGGAACTTGACAAGTCATGAAAGAAATAACAGGAAAGTTTAATTTAAGAAGAAAAAAACATTACCTAAGTTGTAAAAGAAACAGAAATATATGACAAAACTGCTATTGCTGATAACCTCAACTCGTAAATATAGGACCAACACTAGCATCTAAAATAAGAAATAGTAAAACCTATCTTATCTTACTCCTAATGTTACAATACACTAGTTTTGTGGATCCGCAGTGTAGTGGTTAACGCTCTCGTCTTGACGGATCAACACCGGGTTCGATTCCCGGCTGGAGGAAAGATTTATATCTTGTATAGAGGTTTGCGGATGGAGACGTTGGGCAACGTTTCCATGTGGAGGGACCAACTGTCCTCGCGGGGCCACGCCCACTATATGTGGTGTGCGCCACTAGTCTAACAATATACATTAATTGTCCTCGTCAGCTGTGGTGCAGTGTTGTGTATGTGTTGAGTCCAGTGTCTGTAAGGTGTTAATACCTAACTTGAATAGAAAAAAATAAATGCAGGAATCCAGGCTTACTAATGAGGAATTAGAAATGGCATTCTCTACTCTGCAACTAAACAAACGTTCGGGTTTTGAGGACAGGTGTGTTTCCTGAAAACAATATATAACCTATGGTGAAAATAAAACAAATCTCGAAAATATTACCTGTGGTGTTCCACAAGGTTCAATATTAGGACCTCTTTTGTTCTTAGTTTATGTAAATGACTTACAGAAATCTTCAAAGATTTTAAATTCCAGTATACAGTATTTGCTGACGATACTAACTTATTCATATTCTACTCACATAAAAACATTAATAAACTATTTGAAACAATGAACAAAAAACTTAACATATAAATGAATGATTTAAAGCATATAAATTATCCCTTTTTTCAGAAGTTGTCTATAGCTTCTAAAACTTCCAGACCTATCTATTGATGGAATAAAAAGAAAAAGAGAATATACATTGAAATTTCTAGGGGAACTGATGGATGAAAACTTAACATGGCGAAGCCATAAAATAGCTAAAAACATTGGAGTACTATACAAAGCCAAATTTCTTCTTAACCAAGCCTGTTTAAAAAATCTATACTTCTCATTTATTCATAGTTATATTAATTATGCTAATATAGCATGGTCAAGCACTAACAAAACTAAATTAGAGAAACTGCATAATAAGCAAAAACATGCAACTAGAATCATATTTAATGAGGACAGACTAGACACTCTAGAGCATTATTCAAAAAGATAAACGCCCTACATATCTATCAAATTAACATTTACCAAATTGTATTTGGAAAAACAAATTGGCACCAAATATTTTCATAAGAAATTTCTAAATATCAACCCCCTGGAATTAGTATAATAACAAAGCAACGACTATTGATTGGGTCCATTTCCGGGAGCAACAGGACACTAAAGGAATAATGAATGATTGATGCAACTGAAGGCCGCTTTGTAGGATATTTATAAAGTTACATAATAAGATTATCTGCAAGTAAACGGCTTCCTTAAAATTCGAACTCGAAATCCAGATTTTGAGTCCTGCCACCGCACAGTGCGAAGGTAGGTCGGAGTCTGCATAATTATTTTTGTTTATAGAATAGCTGTAAACATCTATCATAGAATAATATTAAACGATATCTTATTAATTAACTGCGTTTAATTTTGTTGTTGACTACGGCCTTTAAAGAGATATATTGTTTTTGCAGCAAGTAATCTTTGTTATTCAAATCAATTTATTTGATTTGTCCCCAACTAAGTTACTTTGGATAGATAGACAACAGATCTCCTTACGCTTTTGTAGGAGATTATGCTTTCCCTTAAAAACTATAGTTTACTGAAACCATGGTGCTAATTGACATTGAAATCCTTCTGTTTATTTAGGATTTCATCAATAAATTTTCATCAAACGTTCCGCCATTATAGTTCGCCATTTTTAAGACGACGCATCTATTCTGATTTGTTTTGCCTACTATGACGCCAGGGGAGCAGGGCGTTCGCTTCAACCATGGACGTCCTTGCTTAAACAGATTAAATCATTTCAAAACGCCCAAATTGCATTAAAAACACGACAATTATTGCGCAATAGTTAGCGCGAGGAGTCGGATTCCACTTTGATTGACGAGAAAAAAGATTGGGATCGACCTTGAGGCAATGTTATCCTCTTATCCTATGTATGACCTTACGCTAGACCACTTATGAAGTCTCTAAATATGATAAATGTCTTCCGATTAAACATTTTTCAAAATCTTCATCTTGTCTTTAACACAAAACATAATATGGCCCCTCAATCTTTAAAAATAAACTTAGAATCATTCAACATAAATATCCAACAAAATTTCAAAAAAATAATTTCTATGTACGAAAAATTAAAGTTAAAATATCGGAATTTGTTTTTTCTTACAGAAGTCTTTGTTTAGGGGATCATTTGTTGATGATGAGTATAGTGTTTATTTATTTATCTAATTTATTATATGTCCGGTTACCGGTGTTACGGACTATTATGTTTATGTTTGTTGGTTACAGCGTTTTAGCTTGCTTCTTAAAAGCGTACTTCGTTTCTATGTTATATTTCGTCAATAAAATTATTTACAAGTATTGTATAAAGCTACAAAAAACATTACAGCATATGTAAGGTATAAAACTTGTACAAGTTGCAAAAATTCTTATTAGCAAAGATGACAGGAACTTTAAGAAGACTAACGTCTTATCACTAAGTACCTCTACAAGTACTTATCACTAAGTACCTCTACAAGTACCGTACAATGGCCCATAATGCAGACTTCTGATACTGGTATTTGTGAACGTGTTATAAACAGTCTTCGTCAAGTTTTGAGAACAACAAAACATTATAGTGGCGTAACATCCCAATCTTTATTTAGAAAAAACCTAAAACAAAAACCATTTAACAGTGGTGAAATCGAAATCTCATATTTTTATTTTAAACTTTCGAATACTTTCATAACAAACATATGAATAGATCTTTAATAAACATTACCAAAGGTACTTGGTGATAAGACATCCTGTCTTATTCAAGTTCCTGTTATTTTTCAATTTTATAAGTTTGCCATTGTACAAGTTTATATCCCTTGTAACTTTGTAAATCGTATTTTATTAACTAGTAGAAATGTGTATATAACTTTGTAAATGTTTTTAAAGACGAAAGATATGATATGATATGTCTCCCCCAAAAATCGATTATTTTTTTAGAAATGTAACTCTAACATCGGTATTTGGTCTTGTATTGGTCCGCCACATTCAAATTTTTCGTCCTATTTATTCAACTCGGAAACCAGAAGCTAGCGTTGAGCGCTTAGTTTAGTTTTTCACCGGCACTATTTTGAAGCTTAGTTGTCAGTAAACTATATCTAGTCTGTTTTATCGGGAAATCGGATTGACGGCAATTCGCGCACGGTGCTGAGACAGTCTGGGCGATTGACGGTGTTTTATTCCAATGAGGAATGTTAAGCGACCGGTTAACGGTCGTTGAGATACTTTGTTAGAATCTGTTTGTCTGTCTGCATAAATGAGTAAGAATAGATAAAGAAGACAAAAACTTCTGATGACAGAAAGGAATGACGTCCGATTAAAAGTGCAGACATGTAACGTATTATTAGTGACCTGTATGTGAGAAATCGGTAAGTGTTCGTTCTGAATCTGATTCAGTGAACGTCATTTGAGAGAAGAGTTGTTTGGTGTTTTTAAGAGTGTAAAGAGTGTATTCAAGAGGTTTTAAGTTATACATCGTGTATATCTTGATTATAGAAGAATGAAAAAAACACTTTCTGTGAGGGTGTTTTAAAATTCATTTTGTAAAAATAATTGTTATATTGTGTGTGAATCACACAGAAATGAGTGTTTGTGGAGGCGGAGAAGGTATGGTAATAGAGTTCCAAAGTGTTTCAACAGAAGACCTTGATAAAGATGCTTATGACAATGTTATTGTAAGTCCTTATACAATGTTTATACACTGTGTAGTTTGTTTGTTTTCTCCTAATAAAATTGCATCTAATTAATTAAAGAGGTTTTAAGTTATACATCCCCAATTGATAACAGGAGGTTTAAGCATATTACCTTGCTGGTTTGTTTCAGTGTCCTCCCAGCTGTCATATTTCTATCAATGTAAAAACTATTAGTATAAACAAGGTATAAACATCGCTAATATAAAAATTATTAAAATATCTGTTATATATAAAATTATTATCAATATAAAACTTATTATTAAAATAAATACCTGTATATAAAAAAATACCCACCTCCATTTTTTCATAACTCGTAAAAATCTTCACAAAAAAAAAAAAAACCTAACAAAGTCAGTAAGATAAACCAGTTATTGTATTATCACGATGGGTGACAGGATAGGGGACTTGAGATGTTGAATGAGGAATAGAACGTGAAATTGACATTGGAACTGAACAAGAGACAGGACTAGAAACAACGTAAGGAACAGAACAAGTAACTGGACAAGATACGGGACTACAGAGAGGACTTATGACACAGCGACTAACAGTACTCGGAGTGATTCAAGTAACTGAAGAAGACACAGGATAGGAACAGAAGTAGAAACAACATATGCAACATAGAACAGTGTAGGTAACAGTACGAAGAACTGAGTGATAAACAGGAAAAGAAACAGGAGGAGCAGGACTAGTAACAATAACAAGAAACAGGACACGAAACAGGTCAAGTTACAGGCTGGAATATGTTGTGATCGTTTGATGTAGTAATACCAGAAAACATGTTCTTTATTGATTATGCAAATTTTGAGTTTCCATTTTCATTCAAATGCAAATTATCCATATAATAATACTTTTGGTTTAATTTCCCATTCTCAAGAGTCCAGTCACCATCTTGTTCCATAAAATAAAAACCTTTATAGTGACATAGACGTTTCAAATGTATATTTGTCTCCATTATCTTATCTCGTCTGTATGTCCAATCCAAATCCCGAGATAACAGCCCAGTAATAATAATTTGAACCTCCTTTTTTCCTTCCGGAATGCTGAACATATTAACACGATGCCATTTGCAATCTCACATGGATGATTACGATCTATATTGTTAGTGCCACAGTGGAGGGTGACAAACTCCACTGTGTCTGGAAGGCTCATTTTTTCCACACGCCATAAAACATGCTGCGTACGATCTCCACCAATACCAAAATTCAACGCATTTGCAGGTCCGAAGTACGAGTTCCAAACGCTCGGGTAGCGTGTCAACCCTGCAACTATTGAATCACTACTGAATATGACTGTTGTTTTCAATTATTTCGCTAATCGGACATGTTTTTTGTGGATATCATACCACCCAGCTTTGTTATCACGTCCAGAGGGTGTGGTTGCAGGCCAGATGTTATAACCACTTAAACCAGTCATTATCAATCTCACAAATAGTAAGGGGTGTTTTCACCACCTTGCCAATTTTACAGATTTGGGAACTGTTGTGATTAGGGAATTTTTAATTTGTAAATCTTAATAATAACACACACACTCCTGATTGGCACAAAGAAACAATGTTATGGTTTCGTCATGTTCTGAATCCTTCGATCTCCCTTCCTTTCCTTTCCTTTCATTAACATTTGCTAGTTCCAAAGGACGTCTAATTGCTTTTTTCAATGAATACATTTTCATTTTTGTAAGCGATTTATTTCGCTCATTTGCGCATGATGGATAAACTATTGAACAACCTTCATTAGTTCCCACTGGCAAGCTTCTTTCAGTTTCTATAAAATGAATTACTAACGATAAATTATACGAAGTAATCAAAAATAAACAATTCAATACGGCAGATTTTAAAGGTAACCAAATCTAGGGTCTCGATTGTTTGTCACTACAGCCTGAATTCAATTGCAGAAAATCTTCTATTGAAAAATCGTGTTT
>JANTOQ010700341.1:0-10094 GCA_027564595.1 Bythotiara depressa
AAAGATGTAAGTGCTCCCATAGCAACAAACTAATCAAATGAAAGATGTAAGTGCTCCCATAGCAACAAACTAATCAAATGAAAGAAAAATTCTCTCAAGAGAAAAGAACATACGTGGATCGCCTTTTCTTATGCAACTACATCTTGCGCAGTTGCATCCACCAAATGTATTAACGTTACAGGAGAATGAGCATCCACTGCAACGGCATCTTGCATACCCTAAAATATAACCGATATCATATATTTTTTATATAAGAAACTAACCTAATTTTTATAGGCTTTTAAGGGGCAGTGCCTAAGAGATTATAGATAGCTATCTGAGAGGGAATGGGACTATCCTGACGTTAAACTTATTCAAAGGTCTGTTAGGAACGGATAGAATATTACGTAAAAGGTCCTTGGAGTCGAACGGCTACTTGCTGTGGCTCGATGTAATAATAACAATAATAATGTTGATGATATAATAATCGTATGCTTACGGGATCCATATTATATATTGGCTCTTCTTACCCTGCCGCTATGTGGTTTATTATTACCCAAAGTATGTTTGCTACTCATTTTCGCGACCTCAGAAGGATGGAAAGTTGAGTTGACGTTGGAATAGTGTAGTGGCTTCAGAAAGCCCCTACTTGACACTGGTTGTACTTGAACCCAGAATCTCTATAAATTATACATTGCGCCTTTAACCACTTTGCCACCGCTCCTTTTTCCCCCCTTTACTGAATAAGTAGACCTCTTGTTTATATTAAAATTCCCATTGGAAACTATTATAATTTTATGAGGCAGCATGGCTAATTTTCTTTCAATTTCGGGACAAGTCTATATTGAAATAATATAATAAAGATGGCGATGGTGAAATAAAATGTCTGCATTACTCGTTTATGTGTTCCTTACCGGGATCAGCCTCGTGAATGCCAAGTTCCTTTCGAACTTCCTCTTTGATATCATCTACCAGTTCCTGTGCATAATCTAAAAGTATTTAAAAAAGAAGTCTTGGAGATTACATGTCTAAATCCAAAGTAACCCTGTAAATAGTTAAAAGGTAGAAGTGTTGTTGATAACTCTTAAATGCATATTGTTCCCCGGAAATTAATCGATTCATTACTCATTTCTTTGTTACTTTGCTTTATCCAGGGGGTTAATTACTGGAAATATAAAGGGAAATAAAATTCGTAGAGGTGATAACCCCCTGATTTTTCAAGTACAGTGGAACTCATGTAATTCGAATTCTGAGGGGACCGATATATTTGTTCGAATTACATGATTTTCGAATTATAGGATTATCCCGTTAGTAAGGAAATCTGAGGGGACCGAAAAATCTGTTCTATTTAGATGATTTTTCGAATTATAGGAGTTCGAAGTACATGAGTTCCACTGTAATTATATAAAGGTTTTATTCCTGTAAAATATTCACTACAATTAGGACGTATACATATGTATGGTGGGTATACCTACATACTGCTATCGTAACTCTTTTCTTTATTTTTGATGGATGAGATGATGATGTGATAATGAAAAATAAGCCAGACGAAAATTACTGTTTTTAAAAATAAGAACTAGTAAATATTTGCTGAGCTTCAATGTTCTTAACTTTTTCTGATTTTCAACTTTATTTTGTTCTTGACATGTTCTTTTGTGAAAACGTTATAAATATTAATGGTCACGATTTGCTAATGCAAACCTAGTCCTACAACAACGTCTGTAACGTTTCTAAAATGTTGTCAGGACATTGTTTGACCATGATGTACACACTGGGTTTGATAATGCAACAAACACATAGGAAAACTCACCTTCTGGTTTTGCACATGCAAACTGGATCACCACAAACAAAGTGAAGAAAATAAAAACTTTCATCTTGAACTCTGGTCACTTCTTCAACTTCTTAAAACTATCTACATTGCTTTCGCTACATTCCACCATATTTATAGGTAAAAATTTCTTCCTGTTTCGCTGTAATGAAATATAACATTACCATAAACAGTAATATAACCATACATCCATTGAAATTCACAGTAATATTAACCATACATCCATTGAAATTCACAGTAATGTTAATCATACATCCATTGAAATTCAATATTAACCATACATCCATTGAAATCCACAGTTTGAAATGAAACTTCGGTTAGTGCCAGCATATTAAATTGCATGTATTTCGAAAAATGTTTCGTCAAGTGGTTAAAGATTATTTTGAAGCTAAGGTGGTGGGGCAAAGATCTTCAAAATTTAATCATCTACACTAATGAATTTGAATTTTCCTGACCTTTGTAAAATCTACTATCACGCATCCCTAACACCCTCCACCCTCTTTCTCCTCCGAAAAAAAAAGAGAACTAAGAAGAAATGTAAAATAGAATAAGAATAAGAATTGGAATTCCTGACAAAATGAGATTTCCAGAATGACATGGAAATAAAAAAGATTTCCTCAGCAATTTTGTAAAGAATTTACATAGCTTGGGTAAATTTTGGAGCTTCGGTGTAGTGGTAACGATGGCAAATTTTGGAATATCGGCGTAAGAGTAACTAATGCTACGAGCTACGAGTTCAAAACGTGATCAATGGCACAGTATGGAGAATAATCACTCCAGTGGTCGTATGTACGTGTTGCTATACCAGTAGCGAATGTACCGAAAAATAAGATAACGAAAGTATCCGACGATACACTCAGATTATACCCAGTGGGAACAACATGGTCACACGACGTTGCAACAATGATGTGCCTACTGTGTAAGATTTACTTTATTTGTCATTCTCTTACCAGCCTTTAAATTGACCATTACTTTCCCAGTTTGGATTTTGTTACTTCTTTGTCTGCTTGCGCTACTATATCGCAGCAAAAGTTAGTGATCTTCTCTTGGGTTGCTAGCACCACGTCTAACTGATCATATGAAATACATATCGGCCGTGAATAATATCATGCACGTATATTCCATTAAATCCTTTGTATAGAAGCACGAAGCAATGTCGACACTTTCTAATCGAAATTAAATTATAAGTTATGATCAAACTAGCAATGTTTTCTTCCAGAAGTGCTTTCTACAATAAAAGTAAGATTTACATAGAAAGGTGTTTATAACTAGTAGATACACGAACATGGTAACCGAAGGTTGTCTAGTTTGATAAAAATGTTTGTTTTTATAGCAAGATGCAATAAAGAGGTGGATTTATTATAATATCTTTACTTTACTTAGAAAATATTATGTTGTATAATGTAATAACTGCAATATATTCATATACAAAACTTCAGCACCTAACACTACAACTTGATTTTTTACACTGTCTAAGAGGCTCTTTATTTTGACTTTTCAAAAGAAGGAATTTGTTGTTTAAGTCCATTCTCCTTCCTGTATGTATGCATTCTCTATATCCTGTTTCTTTTTGCAATAATTAATTAATTAATCTCGCTTAATGATTTGAGAGTTCGTTTTAATCATTCTTTTAACACAATTGAAATGAGAAATAAGTGAACTTATATATAGGTTGACCTCTTTTCAAATGTTAGTTACTGCGAAGGGAGGCGAAGACGTTTGAATCCTTTGTCAGCATCTTAATCTATGTGGAAATTTCTGGCGTATTTCTAACGCTTTTTAAAGATATAAGATTTTATAAAGAAATTGGTTGATCAAGCACGTGCTGAATATTAAACTCATTGAGGATTTGCTTAAAACGGAATTCCTTTATTTATTTATTTATTTATTTATTTATTTATATTTATTTATTAATTTATTAATGTGATATTGCACGAATGACAGATCTAAAATATATTTTAACTGAGTATGTCTTTGCTTTTTATTCAGGAAAAATACGTTTCAGGGCATCACAAAAGGAAAAACACTGCTGCTACTGAATTTGAACCATTTTCACTATCTTAACGTAGTCATTAGCATGTGGAAAAGTTGGAAGTAACGCGTAACATATTTATGTGATATACAAAATTCTTGAGTGAGCTGGTTATAACCCGATCTTGCCTGATATACGTGATTGTAATGTTCCTGTGACTCAATTGTTAGAAAAATTTTAAAATAAATTTTGACTGTGGTTAATTAAGAAAAAATATTTAATATGTATGTATCAAAGCGTTAACCACGAACTAACAACCTCGTACTAACAAGATTTTTGTGGAACCCAAACATTATCGCGTGGAGAACTATTTTCTTGTTTGTTATCTCCACGTTATGATTTTATTATAGACAACACTTCCTAAATTACATGTCACGTAACATTGAGGAACTATATCGCCAGATAGATTTGAAAAATGCATTTAGCTTAAAAAACTATAACTTCATATATGACCGGTCAACACAATATCAACACCGTACGACCGGTCAGTAAAATGTCTTACGTCCAGTTCCTTTGCTGCTCAGTAATCAGGTTTCCTACGAAAACGAGACCGAACTAGACAAGTTTAACTAAAATAATCGGTCCTTTCATTGCTACTTTGACTTTTCCATTGAAAATATAATGTTAAATAAATATGGTAAGACACCCTGGTTCCTCATAAATTATAAAGGTTTCCAATGGGAAGTTTAATATAACCAGGAGATATGCTTCGACATTGGCCAAGAATATTCGATAATCAAAACAATACCTTTGTTACGACATGTAGGTAGAAAATTGAAATTTTCACCACAGGCATAGTTTGAAGACAGAATACAAACGTATTCTTAAATTCCAGAAAATCAATACATTTCTTGGGAAATTTGGGAAATGTCTATTGATGCAACTTGTTTTATATTCCTTTAATGACTGGGCATACCTCAGGACTATCGTAAACTTCTTATTAGAAACATTGTAATTTTACGAAAACAAAGGGGGTATTTTCAGCTTTTTCTGACTTCATATTCCCTTTTATTTCTAATAGAATACCCTCTGAAAAAAAAGAAAAATGCAAAGAAATATATAATGATTTGATCCTTGTCCGGGGACACTCTTTAATGACTAGATTTAAATACTGTTTATTGTAAAAGAAACCAAGGGGATCTTATCACATTTTACCAACTTTATGTTCCCTCTATATATTTGCATAAACTACCCCCTGGAAAACACAAAACAGTAATGATTTACTTCGTTTCCGGGGACACAGTCATGTATTCATTATCTTTAGAATTTAAATCTCCATAAAGTTCTAAACCTTTTAAAGCATGTTGCCCCCAGATGTGAATCAAATCAATTTTAATTTCTTAGTTACTTTGTTTTTTCCAGGGGGTTAATTATTGGAAATATAAAGTAAAATGAAGTAACTAAGAGTTGGTAAGACCCCCTGGTATTTCATAATGTTGAAAATGTTTTTAATAATAATCGGGAGGTTTTGGATCCGTAGTGTATTGGTTAACGCTCTCGCCTTTGACCAAGGTTTGACGGGGCGACCCGGGTTCGATTCCCGGCTGGAGCAAAAATGTGTATCTTGTTTAGAGGTTCACGGATGAGACATTGGGCAACGTTTTCACGTGGAGGAACCTACTGTCCTCGCGGGGCCACGCTCACTGTATGTTATGTGTTGTGTGCGCCACTAGTCTGACAATATACATTAATTGTCCTCGTCAGCTAGTGGTCCAGTATTGTTGTTTATGTCAGTGTGTGTAAGTTGTTGATACCTAACTGGAATAGAAAAAAAAATAGTCGGGAGATAATCTAAGCATTAAAGGGTTAAATCTCATACATATAGTTGACATGTAAACCTTTGGAGGTTCGTGGTCTCTCTTTCATAGTTTACACCGAAAATCTTAAGACTCAGGGATCGTGGCTACTTTTATTGTACAATATCTTTACAGGACAGTTGGACATTTATGGGTACATCGCTAATTGGGCCATATTGCGAATTTGAGACGCCATGAAAATGAAGCAAGGATATGTTCGATGATTGTTATCCCTATAATATAGCGCCTGGTGTTCCCAGAAATTATTCAAATCTATATTCATTTCCTTGCTGTTTTGGTTTATCCAGGGGTGTTAATAAGCGGAAATAAAAGGAAAAATAATGTTGGTAAAAGTATATAAGCCCCCCTGAACCTTCACAAAATTATAAGGGTTACTATTACGAAATTTACAATAGGCAGGAGGTGTTTCAAGGCATAATAGGGCGCAAAGTCCAATACAATGCGATTATGGTTTTGGGTACTCGGTAAACAAGCCTTCGACATCACTATTACAATAAGTATGGCGTTGGTATTGAACAGAAATATATCAGAGAAACTTCGGCAATGGTAGCGAGGCTACGACACGGTACATTTCGGAGGACGACCTCTTCGCAAATCCATGCCTATTTAAGTGCTTCCTTGCGCCACAAGCAATTCCAGTTGTGCGATATACGAATGTGTTCCTGTAGTGCAACCGCTAATTGTTTATAAAACGACAGTACAAAGCTAGTTCTTTGAGTGCTACTCTATACTGGACTTACGTACCCGATGCCTTGGTCAAAGCTCTGCATATTATTATGAAGAAGTAGGAAGTTCTGATCAATACCAAAATGCACCCCTTCCAGAAGGACTAGGATTCATGGTGGTGTACAACCTCGTACTCAGCGCCATGGTTTATTTTGGATATGAGGATTTCGATAGAAACAACTTCCGTTTAATACGTGCGCGTACGCACAATGATCTAACCAACAAAGAATCTTTTTATTACGAATATAATGACTTGGTAAGCTAAAACCAGTCCTACTGGTACTCCTGTGAAAAATATTTTTAAGAAAAATTTTAAAATATTTGCTTGTGTAAACAGAACTGTCATACCATGTTCTCAGTAGCTCAAAAAAGGTTAATGTAAAAATAAATTCGTGCTTACCATAAATATGATTTGGGACACCAGCTGGTAGAATCGTGTCCTTCTGCAATATAATTCGATGTGTGTTCCATATCGTATCTTTAAACACGTCTACTTCACATTGTAGTATGGGAACCATCAAGTAGGCCAACAACTTTCTTAAAAATAAACCCAGATTTTTTAAAATTGACATTTAGTTTTTTACCGCAGGTTTAAGACATTAGTAGACTAAATGTAGTCGTTTCTTGAAGAATCCGCTGTGGAATATCGGGGAATCGGAATTTCAAGAATTCACGGCAAGAAAGAAAGAAACGCTTTGCGCTCTGACGAGAACAACTAGATCTAGTCTTAAGGCCAGTTTCCATTACTGCGTTTTTGCCCACGCAGACAGAGCGAATGTTTTTGCGCATGCTCAATTTGCTTTTTTGCGCTTGTCCGCTGTGGTAGTTGAGAATTTTCAACTTTCTCAGCTCGTGCGCACTGTTGTCCACGCGGGCAAATATGCAGTAATGGAAATCGGCCTTTAAGATGCTAAGATGTTAGCTCAAAATTCACAAATAAATAATTGTAGCATTTAGACTAAAATGCTAGAAGTCTGAGAGAAACAAAGATGAAAGAACAATCGGTATAATCAGTCACATCAATTTTTTATCTTTAATAAATTGTAATGGGATAGGGAGCGGTAAATAATGCTTAGTAGAAAGGCTATATAGTAATGGAGTAAATCTCTCGGAAAATTCAATTTGATGTATCAGTTTGAATCAACAGGGTCGTAGTAGTTAAGGTTTTTCAACTTGTTCAAATCTGGTGTGTAGTACTTTTCCAGTCGCTCATGCAGCTCTTTCCACCATCTTTCAATCTAAAAAAATCTAAAAAAATGGTGAAATGCTAAATATAATTATTAATAACAGAAGTAGCTGAAAGGAGCTATATGCAGATTTAGCTACAAGTGAAAACAAGATTGTAGCATCAGGAATAGCAGAAGAAGATAATAAGTATGATTATATGAAACGCAGCCTCTCATCCGTGTTTAAAGCTGACTAACAGGGTTGAAAAAAAGCTTTAAAAGGGTAGATATACCTGGTTGGATGTTAATGGATCATATATGACTGTTTCACACGCCTCTTCATCAGTTGAAATGTCATCTTGATCTTTTCGCAAAAACGCACGAATTGTTGCTAAGATACCAATTTCTGTTCCTTTTCCATTCTAACAAAACTGGGTAGCATCTTCGGTTCGTACAAATACTCAAAATACCAACGTGCTGGAAGCTCAGGAGCACTGTTGCTGACCCACACTCGTAACCACAGCAGTTTCCTGCTTGCTGTATCAATGCATCCGTACAATGCAAGCGGAAACGTATTATTTTTGTAGCCCATTAGTTTATCGTGTCCATCACGCGACACAACCCAATTTGGACCGTTGGATATAAAATTTCCTTTTTCATTCTTCTTTTTCTATCCGTCGTCTAAACTCTAATCTTTGTGGGTCCACATCTGTCATCGCAGCATAAACTAATTCTCTTGGCACGTTTAGTCTGTGAACTTGTCTAATTTTTAAATGCATTGCCCGATACCCAAGCAGTTTTCCAGGACCGTCTACTTCGATAGAAATAGCTTCTTTCACTTCGTCGACTGTAACAATTTCGTCCAGGCTGGATATATTAAAATGGAACAGCCGTCGGTTTAACGTTCTTAAGCTCCATCCATACTGAGCAAAATCTTTCTCCATGCATACTGAACAAAATCTTGCTCCATACATACTGAACAAAATCTTGCTCCATGTAATTTAAAAAGTCTTTCTTTTTAATCCTTTTTATCCTTGACATCAGTACAAATACTGTTGAAGTTTTTCTGCTAATTCGATATCGTTTTCCCAAGTAGAATTTCTAATTCGAACCGCCATGATTTCAGATTAAACTGTCTAATTATTAAGTCTATCTGCTCTAATTTCATTTATGTGTATCAGGAATTGCATTCTTGTGGCTTATTCAACGCTTAGGAACACCTGGGACCTTTAAAAGTCTCCTTCGCTGATGCACAATAAGTGTTAATTGTTTTGTTATGCTATGGCACTGTTCGGCCACAAGAAAAAAAAACACTAAAATATTTACATAATGGCAATTTTCGGCCATACAGTAAAAAAAAGTACAATTGTAAATCAAATAAATATAAAAGGAAATGGAAAATAAAAGAAATAATAAAAAATATATATAATGATAAAATTTAAATATAAATAAATAAATGAAATAAATAAATATATAAATTAAAATTAAAAATACAATTTATATATATATTTATAGTATAATAAATAGTAATAACAATAAAAAAGAAAGAAAGAAAGATGAATAATAATAAAATATATTTATTTTATTTATTTATTAAAAAACTACTATGGCTCATGTTGGCCATCATACTGGTCCTATAATAAGAGCAATAAAAAATACGGACAATTTCAGTTTGCAGAAGTAAACCTAGAAACATATACCAAAGAAATCGAGAAAATTGATTTAAAAAAAGCAACTCTGCAAGGAGATATTCCTGTTAAAATAATAAATCATCAAATATGTTTGTGAATGTATCTTAAATCGTAATTTTAATGACTCCATATCTACATCTCGTTTCCTTGGGAAACTTAAGACTGCTGATATTATCCCAGTTTTGAAGAAAGGGGACTCAAACGATAAATTTAATTACAGACCTGTTAGTATTCTTCAAAGTTTGTCTAAGATACGAGCAGATATATTGATACATAGCCCCAATTCTCTCAAAGTATCAATGTGGTTTGCGTAAGGGTCTCAGTACACAGTATTCTCTAATATCTATTATTGAAAATCGGAAGAAAACTATAGATCAAAAAAGGCACTTGTGGGACACATTTAACAGATTATCTAAAGCGTTCGATTGCCTTATTCATGATTTTCTAATAGCCAAGCTCTATGCCTACGGTTTTAGCCTCAAATCACTATGGAACTAATTATAGGAGTTCCCCAAGGATCCGTACTGTGTCTATTTCTTTTTAACTAATAGTAAGTAACTATATTTTCCGCATAGAAATAAGAATATACAAACAAAATATTATAAAAGTATAAATTACAAACAAAAATGGTATAAAAAGTATAAATATGAAATCATAAATACAATGTTAGTAATAAATTATCCTTATATTAGTGCGGCAGGGAATATTGAAGGGTTTATATAATCCCTATTTTCGTAATATTCCCCATAATATTCCCCATACAAGGATAACGTTTTTCTTTTCTATTCAATTTAGGTATTAACACCTTACAGACGCTCACATACACAACACTGCACCACTAGCTGACGAGGACAA